>JACJUY010005902.1:16756-47081 GCA_014220935.1 Platorchestia sp. MABIK
TGTATTTGATATTGCAGCTACTGCCTGCGTACGCGCGCGTGAGCGCCAACGTGTTCAGTCTGGACTTAGCCTTAGGTAGGCCATACAATACGCCCGGACCAGACCCTGATACAAATAATTTGGAGTAAAGATCTTGGGAGAAATAATTACCATTTTTTAATTTGCGCGAGAAATTGTTGATCCTGTCTTCGATCTTTAAAGTAAACTTTAGAATGGGGTCCGTTTTTCAGCAAATATTATTTTCAGAAATTATTTTCTCTATAACGAGTACGTGTGCAAAAATCAAGCACTTGTTCCGAATTTAAACTGTGACGTGCATCAACGTGGTAATGTCAATTGTTTTAAAACTGGTAACACTTGTTAAAGATACCACATTGTACTTTTCATAATGAAGCAAGACCTTACTAGGCAAGCATCTCCTTAGTTAAAATCTTAGAGCTAGGTTAGATTGCCCACAATCACATCTACGGAATTTTGAAAACCTTGAACCATATTCTTTTCATTGGTAATTTTATCGAACAAAATGCTTAAAAATTTATTTCAAGGATATGATGTTAAAACATTTCTCGTCAAATTCTTGAACTCAGAATGAGGTGAACATTACCAAAGGGTATATTGAGTTATAAAAATAAGAACAGAGGAAAGGTATCAGTTATTTTCAACCATAATTACCAGAGGCACTTTTAATCAAACAGTTTATCGTTAGGGGAAAGGAAATTCAATGGGGGCTAAACCAAGTCCAAGCGACCGAGACTGGGCCTCTTCAGTTACATAATGTAGGAGAAAAAACGAAAAGATTATCCAGGCAGCTGCGACAGCACACCCACTAGAATATTTTAAAAAAATCATTCGGCACTCAAAATGAATAATGAATACACATCATGAACGATCTGTTACTACTACTTCAAAGAACGTTAAAGAGGACGTTGACGTTTTGGCAATTAGATGTTATGAATGAAAACCATATTTACCCAAAGAATTGGGTTCAAGTGCAAAGACTCGAAAAGTAGATTAGGTGCTCTAATAAGAGAACCATCTTAAAAATTAAATAAGTTAATAGAGATGAGCATACAAAATTAGTTATATGGTTAGTTAAATTCAGTGAAGTACGAAGGAGGATTTGAGCAAGAGAATGTACTAAAATTGAAATAGGTCAACTGCACTTACATGCACAGAAATTGGAAAAAAGGTTGAGTTGACGAGAAAAAATAATGAACATGCTTCTAGAACGTTCTCGCCACCAAAGTTGCGCGTCAGTGGTGAACAACGCAGCCGAAACGCAATAAGATATAAAATTACTCTGCCGTTTATGACATTAGTTCAAAGTTTCTATCGCCACTATTAAGTAGGATCAAGTAATCATGAAGTTAGCGCAGGTCAGGGATGAAGTTTACTCTCAGCTTCGCGGCTCCCGGACGCACCTCCTGTTAGCACCAACAGTTTGTGAGACATATATACCTCCTACCGCTTCCCAAATTGCTTCAGAGGGAAAATGCTTACATTAGCTCTTTTCTGTAGAGCGTACAGAAAACTACAACTCTTAAATTTGTTCGATAACTTATCTGCTTAGGCACCCTGGTGCTGTCAGGCAGGCTCCGAATGTGGAACTAACCTTAACATGTCCCGATCGATATCATATTAACAGTTTCATCACATACAATTTTGTGTTCCGAGGAGATTCCTGAGTTTTTAGAAGTCAAAATCTGTAGGAATCAATAATTTTGAACATTTTTCTAGAAAATGTTCAGAGATTTTTTCATGATGTATTTGATCAAACTGTAAATAATCAATAATAATATGTTAATTCATCAGATCAATTACCATCCTGATGCTCTAAGGTATGTGTCGATGGAAGTTTCACGGCTTAGTTTCGTTAGAGACTGCTATTAAAAAAAACTTTGTAGACTTGTCCCACCTCACTATATATATATCGATGAAACGGAGTGAGAAGACGGCGCTGTGGAGGACACCACGGGCACATCGCTACAATGGGAGGGCACCATGCTCTCCAGCAAGGCTAGATGGCAATGCAAAACATGCAATTTAATACTCATGTTGAAATCGAGCTCTTTATTGCTCTCTTTAAATTTTTCAACAATGTCTGTGCAATTGTTTGCGCATGAATTTTCAAGAAGTTTATTGACAATGAATGTCTTTAAATGATAGCCAACCATTCTTTCCAAGTCTTACATAGTAGCAATAAACTATTCCCCTATGGTGAGCTGCCGACCATCAAATAATCGGACGTCAATGTTAATGTTGTCAACATCGAGCTTTGTTTTATCGATTATCTGGGGTTTTTCATTTTTTGGTAATTCGCACTGAATCCATTTGTATTATGTGTTGGAATTCATTTCATCTGTGGCCTTTATT
This sequence comes from Platorchestia sp. MABIK, assembly GCA_014220935.1. Classification (NCBI taxonomy): domain Eukaryota; kingdom Metazoa; phylum Arthropoda; class Malacostraca; order Amphipoda; family Talitridae; genus Platorchestia; species Platorchestia sp. MABIK. The sequence goes on from JACJUY010005902.1 coordinate 19,130, forward strand.
TTTTTAACGTAAAATTTTCATCATTCATTTTCTTTTTTCTTCTTCGCAAGCTACTAACATGCAGCCAATAAACCACACAGCTTCTTAATAAACAAGTTTTAAGTCTCCCGTGTTTTTTTCTGTGTAGGCAACTGACTTACGAGTGGCACCTGTAACCGTGAAATGATTGTCAATTTCAACACTTTTGTTTCCTACTTTTGGAGATGATACTTGCATGAGCTAGCCGCTCGAGGGAAGTTTTGCTACATGAGCTAGACGCGTGGTCTCGTGATTGCCGTCAGAGGGCGCGGATGCAGTATGTAGAGGGCAGAGCAGCGCATGGAGATGCCGCCACCTTAGCGGCAGCCCGACGGTCCTGCTGCCTATCCTCTTGATGTCCCTCACGTTCCATCTGCCTGCTCGAGTTAGTCAATGCTAACACATCTGAGGGTTAGGAGATCGATTCTTAAGAGTGTTGGATGAAATACACTCATTTTAGCTGAAAAATTACTTCTCAACGTCGAGGTAGAAGGTGCGAGTAGATCTAACCTTTTAACATTCATGTAGAAAACAATAATCTTACTCAAGAATCACTCTCTTAATCACTTACTCTCAGAAGTTATAAAATCTTGACGGTACCTTAATACCGTTCTTGAAAGACTATTAATTTACACGAAAGTGTTCTTTAGGCGAAACTAGTCGGCAATATAATGTGACTGTTTTAAGGTTTAAGGAATTTGGGTTTTTAAATATCGTTCAAAATCTTCCATTCAGGATTCAAGTCGATAAATTAGTCTCTTTATTCAACTTACAAAGTTAAAGGACGTGAACCAAAAGAACGCGAGAAAATGTGAAATCCCAACGGTTTGGCGAGCGCAAAAACATCCTTCCGCAGACTATTACTTGTGTTCAGTGAAGACATCAGGATATAACATTAAGCAGCTGAAGTTTCAGAGTCAGTTTTCGGGTAACTGCCTCCTCTGTAACATCTGAGTGATATTGAAGAACATAGAGGTAGCAATGTGACAGAGTTTGACATTAACGAGAATCCAGATATTAGGGGATTTGATCAAATCGAGTTGAATGATTTTTCCCGTGATTTGGGTCTTTCGAAAAACCTTCAGAAATACTAGAACCAAGACTGAAAGAGAAAAACATACTTGTAAAACGAGTGAAGTTATCACATGCTTTAGAACCAGAGAAAATACATTCGTGCAGGCCTTTCGTAATGACAGCGGTTTTTAACACGAAGCGGAGCTTGAAGCGCGTTCTTCTGCACAACGGCAATCTGTTTGGTGCGTTATGCTTGAAAAATAGTAGGCGATAGAAACTTTGAACTAATATCATGAATGACAGAAAAATTTTATATCTAATTGCGTTTCGGCTGCGTTGTTCACCACTGACTCGCAACTTTGATGGTGAGAACGTTTTCGAAGCTTGTCCTTTAATTTTTTTTTCTCGTCGGCTCAACTTTTTCTCCAATTTCTGTGCATGAGAGTGTTGTTGACCTATTTCTTTTTGAAGTACGTTCTCTTGCTCAAATCCTCCTTCGCACTTCATTGAATTCAACTGACTATATAACCAATTTTGTGTGCTCATTCCTATTAATTTTTATACTTTTTAAAACGCCTCTCTTATTAGAGCACCTAATCTACTTTTCGTATCTTTGGACATGAACTTAACTCTTTGGGGAAATCCGGTTTTCAATCATAGCGTTTTCTTGCCAAAACGTCGACGTCCTGTTTAACGTTCTTTGAAGTTGTAGGAACAGATCGTTCATGATGTGTATTCATTTTTCATTATGAGTACCGAATGTTTTTTTAAAATATTTGTGAGGATGTGCTGTCGCAGCTGTTTGAATAACCATTTGTTACGATACACTTCTTAAATGAGTCTATTCTCAGCCATAATTTAAAGAAACGTATAGTCATGGATCCGCGATCGTTTTAACTCGTTTTAGTTAGTGACCACTTTATCGTAATTTGCGTTCTTTCATTTTATTTACAAAGTGACAATTGACTGTGGATTAGAATGCGTTACTATCGATGTAGTCGTATTTGGATGATGTAGTCGTATGATGTAGTCGTATTTCATGATGTAGTCGCATTTGGATCTCTTGAAGAACTTTCATCGAACGATGATCGTCGTGCTTTCGGTTTATCAGCTAATGAACGATCTCCAGAACGAAGCTATGAAAATCCAATTTTTACTCCGAGAACATTTATCGCATATCCACCATGAATATTAGAAGATTCCTTTTCCGATGCATCATGACTATTCAAAAGCCTATTCGTTACACAGTGAATATGAACGTTCAGTCCGCTATGTTACGATATAACTCATGGACTTGAAATGTATCTCGCCTGCTGACCGTCAAGTTGTGTTGCCTACTCGTACATGACTAAGTTTTTTCAGAGCTATAACTTCCAATGAACAGTTACTCTCTAACGATTACCAAAGGTGAATAATCGTTGTCGTTATTCTTCCTTTTCACAAACTTCTTTTTGTTTCTCAAGCGAGTGTTTGTAAAATTATGTGAAATTTTCTCATGCGGATCACATTTTTGAACTTAAATTTGTTTGCACTATTTCCATGTGTTTAGAAGGACGTATGTGTGCGGGAAGTGACTCTATATATTCATGCTAGTTCTAAGAACAGGCTTGGAGAATTGAAGGTTTTTTACCATTTCAGAGATACAGGGAGCTCCTTGTGGAAAAAGGCTCCATTAGGGCTTGCATCCCAGGATCCCGGATGATTGGGGCTGAATTTCCCGGTCCGGGAATTTCTTTTTTCCCTGAAATTCCTGGGATTCTAGATAGCACAACTATTTCAAGATATTAGTGAGAAAAGAACTTAAAATCATGCTGTTCAATATGATTAATCACTTAGAGAGCTCAAGATAATTTAATATTGATGCAATTTACATCACTACCCAGTTTAGTCCACACTATCTCATATGTAGTTCAACTATTTCATCAGAATATATTTTGTGGTTTGGTTTTGCAGGTAATAAAGAATAAACTGTTATAGGTACGATGGCAACGGCCGATGTTGTAGAAACTAAAGCCTTTGTGTGGTAATACTACGTTAAAGATGCAACTGGAGAAAGTGCAAAGAGAATAAAGTGCTGCATGAGTTTACTTTGCAAAAGCTGGTCTACCAGTGGTTTGTTACGTCACCTAAAGGATGAACACAACATAGTGAAGCCTGAAGCTGTAGATCCAGTTGCCTCAACTAGTAGATGAGAAAAAAGAATTCGTATCGGAACAAAGCGCCCTCATGCAAGGGAGGGCAGTAATGAGAGCACCAAACCTAAACAAACATAAACAACAAGTTTCGTAACGGTGCATCAAAGTACTCCGGAAGAACAAGTGATTAAGCTTGTAGCAGTTGATGGCGTGTCAGTAAATACAGTTACACAGAATGAATTTATTAGAAAATACAGCTCAGATAAATATTTTTCGCTCCCTAAATTGCCAAATACTGCGATGGGCAACAAATAACAATAGCATAAATGTAAAATATAAAAAAGAATCCGGGAATTCAGGGAATTCCTGGGATTGTCATATTGAAATTCCTAGATTCCGGGATTTTCATTTTGTCCCGGGATTGAAAACCCTAGTTCCAGAGCTCATTAGTGCAATGGAGAAATATATTTAGAAATAAAAAATTACAAAAAATTTTACATCAGAAAAATATTCACCTTCGTTTACACAACATAGGATGAACACTCTGGTTTACACAACCAGATGAACGTTTAAATTTTTTTACGAATTACTGCCGAAAACAATTGTTGAGTTTATCGACAGAATGGGCAAAATCCGGAATGGAAAATTTTGTAAAACATGTACAAAACTAAGTCACTGCCACAATCATCACCTTCAAAAGTAAGGAACAGAAGTGAAGAAATTGACAATCATTTCAAGGTTACAGATCCCACATGAGAATCAGTCGCCTACGCAGTAAAAGGACGAGAGACTCAAAACTAATTTGTTAAGAAGCTAAAAAATGATGGCTTCAGGTTAGTTAGAAGAGAAAGGGTAAAAAATACAAGAAAATGAACGATGACATTGTAATAATAAAAGAAAACAACACTAGCCACACAAAAAATGGATTACAGAGCAGAGCAAACCAACTACACATAATAAAAATCGGAAAAGGATTCGATGTGCATGAACAAGAAATGAAAACCAAAAGTAGTAAATTATACCGTAGGCGAGTTGACAACATTAACATTGACGTCATCGATGATTGTTTGGGGCTAGCGAGACAGATACGAGACAGAGTAGCATGCTGGTTGCACAACACACACGTGAGACAGGGTGGCATTCAGGTGCGAAACTCACGAGTTCACCACGTAGCTGTCCTTGTATCATACGTCACCTGAGCAACTTTTCCCAAGCTTATGTCTACGGACCATAAACTAAAAAAAGTTTATTTTCCAATTAATACAACTGTTGAGTCGGTATCACGACTGCATGAAAACACCCGTGGTTGACTCACGTTCAGCAGTTAAAGAGAACTATAATAACCAATTGCAATCGGAGAAACACAATGGAAAATATAAAACGCTTATAGATTGTAATTCTATACGTTCACTCGTTTTTAGTCCAGATCATATTTTTATTTTCCTATTTCTTGTTCCTTCGTCACTGTCGTTTCATCTGAAAGATGTAATCGGAAATGTTCAATTGTCTCCCCATTTATAGTTGATCGAAAGTGTCCCAGAAATTTCTACCCATTTATTGTTCACAAACAAACCAAAGAGTGACAAGACATCTGTTTCTAATCAGGAAAATAGTCCCCTTTCCCAATCCTACTAAATGTAAAATCACGGCAATGACAGAGAGCGACTCTAAGTATACAAAGTAAATGGGTATGAAGCTGGCAACGAAAGGGGACCAGAATACAAATAACGTTCTTATATACACACAAGGTCCGCACCAGCACAGCTGTGCTATACAACACTTAACTATCGAAAGACGCATAGCGTCAGCGTGCCTCCCACAATAATATTTATTATTGTAAATATCGTGGCGATGTAGTGAGCTTCACAACATTGACGATATCATCAAGCGTTAACGCCTTGCGCATTGACCCTTAACTAGTTCTTTAACTTTGCGATCAAAATCACCTGGCCAAAGTTTTTCTAATTCTCAGCGAATACTTTCGGGAAAGATCACTGTTACAGTGTTTATGAATAACAAAAAAGTCATCAATCATGTAATATTATATTATGGCAGTTGACATAATATTAGCACCATCCGACTTAAGGTTCAATTCAAAAGTCACTTTTCATTATATTTCATTCGGTAAGCCCTCGTAATTTGGTACATGCCTGTATAGAATAGCTGTAACCGGTTTGCAAAATTAGTGACCTTTTTAAATTGAGTTCTCATTTCGGTCCTAAAGGAAACTAATTGAAACATGCCTGCTAAAACTCACGAAAGAAATTGATTCAAATTCACTAGTAACAATTAGACACTAAGGGCCCTGTCAGACAAGCGGGTTGGCTTTTACATATAAATCAGCGTTTTACATATAAATCAATATAAACTCTTTCAAAAGCGGTTCCGCGGCGGCTGACCCGCTTTGCACCCGCGGCGGCCAACCCGCTCGTCTGACAGGGCCCTAAAAGAAACAGCCGCGAACAACATTCACAGGACTGATGTCAGAAACATTACACATTTTGTGAATTTGTATAAAAGTCGCACAAAAAAAAACAATGTATGTGTGTGGAGATAAAAACGGCCTCTTCACTACAAGCGAATTGAAATTTTGAACGGACCTAAATTGTCACTATATATATAACGCAACAAAGTCCCCATTGTTGATCAAGAACGTATTCACACACCAGTGGAAATTTTGAATTCCTAGACAAGTATGTACCAATGAGAAGTAAGGTCCTAGTAAATGTTAAAAAGTCTTCAGTTGGACTCCGGCGACGAAATAACTTACAAGATGACACCAGAGTTTCGACTTCACGGTGCCAAATGCAAATTTCTTTAACCAGGCTTATAGATAGTGTTTCACCATGTATGAAAATAAATGTTGAATAAGTTTTGCTGATGTAAATGAACAAGTGTTGTAGTTTTATTAACCTAAAAGGAACACCAACAGATTGGCAAATTTGGTTGAAATTCATGACTCAAATATGGTTGTGTTACACTTCGCACCTATAACCGTGCGTTATTGCTCGGCAACTATTGACTCGAGAGGCTTATTAGGTCGTCCGTCTCCGATTGCACCATAGTTTGCGTGTTCTACATTATCAATAAGCTGGCTATCACCTATGAGGTTCTCGTAAGAGCCGCTATCTTTCAAGTCTGTCGCAGAGACCGCGCTAAGATCGCAAACAGGAGAGTTACTTGCAGATGATGAATCGTAAGTCATTCGTCGAAACCCACTGGAAGCAAAACGGGATGCAACGTTGTTCAGAGAGGTGGCCGCCATGTTGCTCAATAAAGTTGCCGCAGAAACACTGGACACGCCTACCGCCTCAGAACGATGACGCATAGAACAGGCGGGGATTGGCTCCAACACGCGCTCAGCTACTGCGGCGCTCAATGCGCGAGCTGGTGACATGAGTGGCATAGCTAAGTCCTGCATGAATGTGCGAAATTCATCATCCCATGCTGGAGCAGCCTCTTGCTGCACTTGCTGAGGAAGATTGGTGTGGTGTTGGCGTATACAATACACGTCCGATCTGTAATCGTTAGCAGGCATCGCATGTAGACCTACCGAAGTGATGCCAGAAAAGTTGTTGATGTGGCCGATGTAATTATTGTTGAGCCAGTCGCTGCTGGAGGGACTGGGGTCGTACTGAGTGCTGCTGCTCGTTCTTAACAGGTCGCCTTCAGGGGCTACGAAGAAGCCCGCTGGGTTGCTGGCTGTCAAATTTGTAAGTAAATTACCACAATATGCAAATAAAAAACGAACTAAATCGTATGATGAGCAACAAAATGTGGTAAAGTTTACTTTCGAATAATTTCTAATGTTGTCAAGTCGAGAATTAAGTTATCAGTGAGGTGAAAATTGTTTCCAAGGGTCATTTAGCAAAGTTTTAGTAGGCATACTCGTGTGATTCGAGAAGCTATAGTAGCGTAAGAAAATCCTAGGTTAATTTAAAAGAAATGATTAAACAACACTATCGGTAAAAAATTCAGTCGCTCACGTCAGTCGTTTACAGCAGCACTAACCTAGCGTGATGAGCAGCGAAGGCAGCGGCACCTGGGCGATGTTGTAGGACCGAGGGATTAGTACGGACGGCAGCTTCTTGTCGCTCCGGGTGACCAGCTTCCACGCCTCGTAGATGTGCGCTGCACACACAGTCTCCTTCGTTAGTGTCATCGTCACAACAGCACAACATGAACATTGCGAACGGAAAGAGTGTTCACTCCTGTGCAGGGAAATATAAATATAGGAATCTACCGAATAGTAGACATGGCAACACAACTGTTTTCAATTCAAACGAATAATTGGCAATACACCTGAAATTCAAATGAGTTGCAAAATATTATTTGGAATCTTGGCACTGCACGTACAGAAAACGATTCGAAAATTCAAGGACAAACTACGTTAATCAACTTGGACTAGATAATTGAAAATGAGTTATTAAAAATGGAACTATTTCTACGCTAAAAATAGTGAAATACTTTAGCCGAGAAAAAATACGTTTCTTACACATTCCAACTGTCATGATCAGAAGTAGTTCAAAAAACGTTTTTAGTATTAGGTTAGCAGATGGAAGCTGTTCAACGAAACTTTAAACCTACATCACAATAGTATCACCGTAACTTAGCATCTCATTTTAGTACAACCTCAATGAGCACTGTGACTATATCAAACCACTATACATCAAAGCACCACCACAATATAGCGCCAATACAAGTTAGAACCATTATTATATTACTGCGAAAAGAATACATGAAAATTAATGACACGCCAAAAGAATTTGACTGGGATCTCACACAGAAGAAACTATACAAATACAGACAACACGCACACAACAAAACGCGCTAAAAATGACACGCACCACCACACTCACAAACTACCGCACAGAAACGGTCTTATACAAACCAATAAACGCAAACATGCATATACAAACAATCACACACACGAAAATCAAAACACAGAGCAGGAACCGTACAACTGCCTTCGTTGGTAGTTGAAAATTGAAAAAATTTACGTCATTCGTTCAACGTCTACCACCAGCACCATTAGGAGGGTTGAGTCTTCGTTTAATTAAACTCGTTTCGTCAGTTGTTAGAATCAGATGTCAGTGTAGACCCCGAAGCGCTATAGAATGTTTTAAGAGGGTTTATTTAAAGACAGTTGGAACGTCCTTCATAGTTTCGCTCGCAAATACCATTGTTTGACTAGTATTGGACGTAGAGCTTTATGAAATAATTCAAAACAAGCAACATCTCGTAAATAACAGCACACAAACAACAATGCACATATGGAACGACAAAATACAAATGATAAAGCAATCAACTTCGTCCAAATTCATTACTCATGCAACAACATAAAAGGAACAACTCACGAATATCAAGCAAGCAACTACACACATACAAAAACACAGACGCAACAATAACGCAGAAAAAACATCATGATGGCTGCTACACACCAGCAAAAACACAAACAACAGCTCGTAAGTCGAAGTAACACACACACACACACAACAATGCACAACCAAATTTCGAACAATAGCATTCAAACAACAGCACACGAACCACAACACTGAAGCAATACAACGTAGCACTAACCTGCATTATTCTCAGCACCATGGATGGAAGCTGAGAGGCGGCCGTCAAGACTCGCAGGCATGGGGATGATGACGACGTTGGAGTACTGCATGATCAGATCCGCGGCCTTCCAGTTAAACGAGTCGCTTGATACCTCAAACTTGAGCATGATCGGCAGTGAGCCCTGCACAGAAAACAACGCTTAGTACAAATGAAATAGCGTGAAGACAGACAACAGATCATTTGGGAGTTAATGAATAAGCAATGCTCGGAGTGAAATGAATGCACTCGTGTATGTGGTGAATGCATTATACTCCCTAGGAGAGAAAAGCAATGAAAAGTAAGCCCAATATGATTAGGGACTAAATTAGTCAGTTTTTACAGTCAGCCTTGCATTATGTGCATGAAAGTAAACGACTCATCACCGCTTCTTCAGGACTAACGATAACGAGGCCAAACATTATCGAGAGGAAGAATCCGTGGAATTAAGTATTCACAAAATGTATATGAAGTTGCGCCAATATTGAAATGGAAATGAGAAACTGAAGATTAGCTTACGATGATTTTCTGACGCGCGGCGTACACGTTATCGATGGCTCCAGAGATGGTGACGGTGCTGTGCTCTATTGGGCTCAGCCATAGGTCAGCAGCGTGGGGCATCCTGATCCTGACAGCGGAGAAAGGAGCAGGTGAAACAGCGCATTTTCATCAGCAACATGGATACATTAGAGTATTTGGCACAATAAAACATGTGAAACTTGATATCAAATGCACAAACAACTTGATAACTAGCGGTGTCATTTGTGCACACATGTTTTTCACAAACTTCAATCTATTATTCACTCTCAAGAAAGAAATGAGGGAACTCGCGAGAGGCAAAAATTGGTCGGCATTGATGATGGAAACAGCAATGGGGGTAATCATTCCAGAAATGAATGATTTAATAACTGAATAAATGAGTAGTAACCAAAAATAGATGAGTTGCCTGTACATCTTCCGTAGCGTGCTTTGATCAGTTAAAGGGGTGAAGTGCAACACAAAGTCGCGCTTGTTGGCGAAAAAAGACCTCGTCAGTGACGAGGACAAGTCTAATGAACTTACTAAATAACACGCTGACAGCCGCCCTTCAACATTCACTGGGGCGCATAATTTAACCCTTTCCTAGAATAATTATGTATTTCTAACTTGGATATACTCAAAATGCCGTTGCAATAGACCCTTTGATAAGAACTTGCCATATAATCCTTTAGTAAATTAAATACATGAAGTCCTCTTTTCTCAAGTAACAGAGCAGAACTGACTCATTTTTGTCTAACGAACAAGGTGAGCGCTGTCCAACTCACGTGGTGTTCGTGGCCTGCATGATGCGCCTCAACGTCTCGTGGCGCCCGAAAACGCGAGACTGAACTTGCTGAGATATTTCCATCTTCATCTGAACCTTCAGATGATTCTGAAAATCATAATTCACTCTTAAAATGTGTTACACACTCATTCCAATTAATTATTTAAATTAACTGCAAATGCAGCCCAAGCACTCATTGTTTGGCGTAGCTCTCCTTGTAAAATTACATGTTATTGAAAACTTTATACCGACATCTCTTATCGTACTTTCAAATGCAGCTCAATAAACTCGTGCCAATCGTTTATGATCTTACTATTTGGATAGAGACTCTTATGATAATTTCCAAGTCCTTTCTGCACTACGGCTCACACACAGCTCAAATTTACGACTACTGTACAGAAATGATGAATCTACCCTCTGCATGAGTCCTACGTGAATTCTTCAGACTCTCATAAAATTTTAAAATAGCGGTAACATGAGCGACCCGAATACCCCCGTATACTAGATAAATAGAAGTAAAACACTATATCAATCATGTCAATCTGCAGCGTCTGTTCATTGACTCGGTACCACTATAGCCGGTGGAAAGTATATTTTTGCTTAGCAACATGTGTGCAAGAGACGCCGGTATTGAAACTCACGGCCATGGGACCACACAACCGCCGGAGGAGAGTAAATGTTGCCTCCTTCACACGGGACACGTTTATCTCGCTGCCGCACACGCTGCCCACGATCATGGGCTCACGGTCCACCGTCACGCGCAACTCCACCTGCACAACGGCGCTGATATAGTAGTGACGAAAACGCAACACGAATTCTTCATTGCATAGTGAGACACCAACGCTCAAACACTGGGGGACAATTATTGGCAATGCGTTAGAATTATTGCACTAGATCTCATGATCATGACATTAAAATCCGAAACGTGTCGCCTCAGATACACTGTATTGGGTGAGAAAAATGATCTAGCTAACACAATGAGTTCTTCTCTATAAAACACAATGAACATGGAACAGCGTATTAAGAATCGCTACTGAAGGTAATGGTATCTCAACATTTCTTAGACTTAATTTTAATCAATCAAAACAACATGGCAACATCAGAGCAGAATGTTTTAACAACTGCTGATATCTTAAATAAAAAGAATGAATAAGTTATGATCAAATCAAATCAGCAAATCAAATGACAGTAATACTCTGAATATACTGATAGATAATGAAACATCCACAATACCGAGAAATACAAGCAGCACAAGGAGGCAATGAAACTGAATTCGGACAGAAGATGATGTTAAAACGAGGAAATGAGGGAAGGCGTCATTAATTAATGCGGCGTTTGAGGCTGCGAGCGGAGACTTTCACCCACGAAAGGAGACTTTTGAGCCATGTGAGAGTACTGAACTGCGTACATAAACAATGACGCACGCACACTAATGTATAGCGCATCACAAAATTTTAGAAGCGGAACTAGTCGCAAGGGCTTATGAAAATAAGGAAAAGCTGGTAAATGAATAGGAAAAGAGTCACAAATTGCGTTAGAACTATGTAATGAAATGAGAAGTAAAGCACATAGAAAAACAGACGAGTAGATGACGCATAAAATTCTACCAGATAGGGCTTTTTATGACTTACGGTGCACAAGTGATGAAAATAACTGCCTGACCATTACAAGCGTACAGTATAAGAATATTATTTCGAAAAGTCTTATTACAAAATATTCACTTTGCACCTCACTTATTAGCATAGGTAACAGGAATTAACAAAACGCTTGAACACTGCAATGGGAAAGTTGCATGGTGATATCAGTCATTGTTTTGCGTTCGTGGATATAATGATAGGCTTGACTAAAATTTCATCCGCAAACGGCAAACGTGCAAATTAGAGCCGCAACATCGTCTGCTGATTGAGAAAAACCTAATGCCTACCTTGACATCATAGAGTTCTTGCACATTCTGCGCCAGAGCATTGGACTCCGAGATGGTGACAGAGGCTGCGGTGGCATTCAATTTGAAGGAGAAAATCAACGGCGTAAGAAGTCTGATGGAAGCGCGAGCCTCCTCCAGGCCATGCAGCTTCCCTCCACTGCTATTGATGGCCACTATGTTACTCTTGGTTAGTTTATTGTTCTTGTTGCAGTCAGGGAAGTGGATAATGACGCCCGCGTGCTGCGACACTGTCTGGGTTGTTTTGCCGGCCTTGCCTGCACAAAGTATGTCGCTTCATTAGAGACTCCAGGCCTGACGACTGAACGACTTTCTGTAGTGTACGATATCAACTTCGCTTCACAAAACCAAATAATTTAACACACGAGTCCACATCTTCATTGAATAACGTCAGCCAATTTTGGATTTTAGAGTCTGTGCTAAAAGTTTAGGCTCTTACCAGATGAAATAAAAACCCTCAATCAGCGAACAATTTTTTTTTCAATTGTTGCTTAAATTTTGAGTTGCATTGAAATGGAATATTTATTTTGGTTTTCATAAACTTCCTTCACTAAACATCAATTTTTTTAAAATTCAGTTGAACACTTTTCAATCACATTCGAGCTAACATGAGATAATGTTAATAATTAATGTTCATCCAATATAATCCATTCTTAATAGTGCATATGACAGGTAAATTCTACTTTTCGTCTATATTGAGCCAGTTATTAATCTAAAATAGTTTTAACAACAAAACGATAATAATTGAGCCGAAATAAATTCAACAACAGCGATCTTCCAGTAGTCGGCAGACGCATGGTGGGTCCATGACACGTCAATCTTACCCTTGATGAGAGAGTAGTGGGCGCATAATACATGCATCCCACTAATGATTTGCGCTGGTGGGCCCATGACACATGCATCTTACCAATGATATGACGGTGGTGGGGCCATGACACGTGCATCAACATGGTGATCGAGTTAAGAGGTTCCAGCTGCTGCCTCATCTGGTGGCTCGCAAAGATTGCATTCCTGGGTGTCCCAACTGTTCGAATGGGAGGGTCTGTGAGCCAATCAAAATTTGAATCAATCTTTGCAACTCAAACATATGACAAATTGAAACAAAATCCATTCACGTACCGCAGATCGGTTCGAACTGCAAAACTAAAATTAGAAAAAGTGGATTAAATTTCATAATTGAAATGATTGCAAAGTATAATTAATTTTCATTTTGAAGATCAAATTTCGCTTCGTAGATGTAAAAAGCCATTTGAAAGATTAGGAAATCTACGTTCGTGAACAAGTAGTAATTTTGAAGTAGATGGCGACATTGAAATAAGTTGAAAAATGAGTTAACAGCTATTTTCGCGATAGACAATGTGATTTTGAACACAGTTATATCATTATTTATAATAGATTAGAGATTGATTTTCGACTCCAACGTTAGTTGCCATTAAGATGATTTTGATGTTGAAATAGCTGCTTTAAACTCTGCACTGAAGTCAAATTGAGGAAAGAATGTCAATAAATCAAGAAGTCAAGAAATCATTTCATGCCCACTTAAATTTCTTTATTATCCAATTTGAAGGTGAATTTTGAACATTTAATGAAGCTGCTTGCTGATTAATTACAATTTATAAAATGAATCAATGAAAAAATCCACATGCACCTGAATTTCATAATCGATTCCTGAAAAATTCCAATGAAAACGAATTGGCAAAATTAATTTAATTCTACACTAAAAAACAGTACTCACATAGGAAAATGAGTAGTTGTTATGTTAATAAGTCAAAAACTTCCCAAAATATTAAAGCAATTTCATGGCAGCGAGAAGAAGGGAAAACTCAGTACAGTCTTTTAAAAACGAGGAATCTATGCACAAGTATCCCAGCGCATAGAAACTGCACGTTAGTAATGAAAAGAAAGAAGAGACAAAAACACAGCAAATGAGACATGAAAACTGAACGTAGTAAAGCGGGCGCGAAAGATAGGATTCTTGAAAAAAACAATCCATAGCTGCGATAACCTAACAGATCTCCCACCCCCTTCGCCTCATCCATGGGAGTTCCAGTACCCTAACCGTAAGCTAGACAAACCTGACTAACCTGAGCGGATTGCTTATCCATTAACATATTTGCTCATTCATACGAAATATTTTTTACAGAAATATTTTGTGCATAATAATTATTTTTCTACAACAAGAAAACCATTAAAATTCTAAAATTCCAAAGGAAATAAGCGCTTCTATGTATTTGAATGTTTAACAAATGCGAGCTAATAATCGAAGATTAAAGTTCACCAGCTAATCTTCGAACAGAAATCGCCTTATTACGAGGCATTTAGCCTACCGAGATTGCCCACCGAGTTCATGTTACAATTCTACAGAAATTCAAGAAAGTTAAATGCTGCGGAAATGGAAAACATTAGGTAAGTATTCATATCAGCCCAACACGACAAAATGCGAAGTCAGCACTACTCACCCTCCCAGTTCCTGGCTGTACCCATGAGCGGTCCGTAAACGAGTTCGGGTTTCGTAACTGCCATCACCTGGAAGGAATCAAGATGCACGAATATTACAACCTGAATTTATACTGAGACAAGAGTATGAATAGGGCGGGGTTTACAAATATATTTATGCAGGGTGTTTCAGAACAAAAGATACAAAATTGTACACCAAGTAAAAAATTACGAAATAAACACTTTTCTTATGTGAAATTTTCGGAAAAAAATTCGATTTTTTGAGAAATTAGTTGTTCATTGCTTTATAAGATCAAATTTAATAACACAATTACTCGCAATATTTATTTGAATTTACTTCACAAAAGTTGTTCAAAATGTGTTCCACCTACATCAACGCACTTTTCAAGTCTTAGCTTTTACGACTGCCGGAAATTAGGAAACACGTTTGGCATTTCAGAAATCTTACCTGCAGTCACTGCAATTCTGGCCATGAGATCTTCCTCACATTCAATGGGTGTAGCATAAACAAGAATCTTCATGTGTCCCAAAAAAAGGAATCGAGTCGAGTCATTTCAGAAGATCTAGGAGGCCATGCAGCTGTAGTATATGTTACATAAATTCAAGTAAACATTGCGAGTAATTGTGAATTCAATTTCATCTTCTGAAACAATAAACAACTAATATCTCAAAAACCCATTTTTATCGGAAAATTTCCTAGAAGAAAAAGTGTTTATTTAGTCATTGTTTACTTGGTGTGCAATTTTGTACCTCAAATTCTGAAACACCCTGTATAAAGTTCGAGAGCGCTGTGATAAGCCATAGGCTGTAATTCAGCGTTGCTTACTGTCGCATGAAACTACAGAGAAGTATTTTTGAACTGTTCTCGAATTCACTTTTACTCACTAGAAAATTATCTCGTTCTTGCATTAAAAATTACACTTTGCCTTTCAAAAGCTTATCCTGGTGTTATCAGATGTTGAGGAGAGCAGTGTTCCAATCTCAAACTCATCCGGTATAACACTAATACCCATATGTCTTTTTTTCTAGCATATGTGTTCAATTAGAAACATACATTTTTTGAATTGCATCAGAATTAAATACTATCATTGTGAGTGTAATGACAATATTGTGTTTACAATGTTTAGAATACATTCTGTAAAATAAATGAAATAACGCAATTCACGGAACATATAGCGATGATATTATACAAAATTCTATGTTATTATGCCAAACAAATTTCAAATTTATGAAGATTTCACTGTCTTGAACTTTACTTCCAATCATCACGAGGCCTACAAGAGTCTCTTCAGATTCTGCTACTCTGCTCGATGATATCTTTATGACAGATCCAACTGATTTTCCGACAAAAATAATAGCTTCCAACTTATCACATCATTGATGATGGGTTGATAATTTCAACCCATTTGTAAAAATATTAGCCTAAAATGGAGACGTTCCACGTCGAGGGGAAATTGTTTTCGTTTAAAACTGACCAATTACAGGATGTTTTTTAAGAATATATATTATTTTCAGGAATTCTAGTGTAAATAACAGCTTTCATGAACCGCTCGATTTAACTTTCCTTGTCATTACTGTGAAACAACGACCAGGCATGTGGAAATGAATCGTTATTCAGCGATCTTGTTTTTGAAATAGAGACTTTTATGAGCATTTTTTTTACGCAACTTTCGGGCACTACTATATTCTCTCTTTCGCTTTAAGTAAAAATTATTTAGCTGATGATATTGAAATATACCTTATTAGCGCTAAAATAATTTTCAATGCTTGAGTGTAAACCAATTATATGAGGAAAGTTCATTTTTCTAACAATTTTTTGCTTCTGTGTAAAGCATGCATGGTAGGTCGAACACTTCGCTTAGGCTCCACTTCTGAACACAGCAGAAAAATTGTAGTAATGAAAAATTCTCGAAATTTGTTGAGAAAAAGACTTCCAGTAACTCTTTGAGTCAGAAGCAGTCAAGTTACTCATATAATATTGTCAGAAAAATTTGAGACGTGAAATGGGAATCCGTGACTGATCAGTGGCTCTAAATTAATTATCTGTAGCCTTGATACCCCATGTGATGATTTCAAATTCTACTTCGGGCCTATGCTGGACGCAGGACACTGAATTTTCTCAGACTTATCTAATGAGAGCACAGAGAGGAGGACTATGACAAAAACCAACCGACCAACGAAGTATTGAGACTAACTACTCAACTAGGGTATCTATTTTTCATTCCTATAAAAACAGGTTGTCCGCTCAAAATAAAAGCAGATCTACTGAAATTATTTCGAAGAAATCAAATAATCAGTAAGGCGACGTTATTCAGCGTACTTTATTCCCCTACAAGAAATAAACATTTACTACAGTACAATTCAACTATGCGAATGAGGAAACAAATCTAATATAACAAACACATAAATGAAGTTTTTGATTATTCTTACCTTCAATAATTCAAACAATTCACAGCAATCTGTTAAAAATGGACGAGGAATCACGAGCCACTACTCAGGGCGTCTTCTCAGGGCGAATGACGGGTCCCAAAATCGCCGGTCATTTATATCCACCGCATGGAGGCGTGGCTACAGAAGAAGAATCACCAAGCGCAAAAAAGGACCGGGAAGGGAGCGAAAGTCGCGTGGGGCTCGTAAGTACCACGTGGTGAGAAGTGGCGAGTTGTGTGCTTTAAAAAAAAGCAGGTGAGGCAGGCAAAGGTAAATTTTAGGTGCAAATGAAGTCAGAGACAAAATGATTGTACCAAAAATTTGAGAGAAGTTTTTGAAACTATACCAACAAAGTCAACTGGGAGCGAACTTAATCAGCTCTATCAACGTGTAAACCATAAATTTACCACCATAACATTTTCTTCAAAAGTTCAACGGAAGTTTTGAAAAATTAATTCATAAAGTTAGGCAGTTATAACCATACATCCACACGCAACCTTCGAATGTACAACCAAATACCCAAAAGCAGCATTCCAAACGAACAGTCATACACACGCACGCAGCATTCCAAACGTACAACCTTGAGTGATGCTACTGAGCATGATGTTGTGTGGCTACTGAATATACTGAAGTGAGGCTAATGAATATGGTGAAGCGAGGCTAATGAGTATGCTGAAACGAGGCTACTATAGGTACGTTGAAGCAAGACTGCATAGACTAGTTAGAACCAACAGATTAGCTTCAGTTCAGGAGCATACGTTCAACGATTTATTTTGTCATTGTGCGTCAATGGTGCAAAATTATACAAGCTACGCGCGAGCACAAAGCCAAAAAAAGCAACATTCCAATCACGTCTGCTGAACTGGGAAAAGTAATAAAGTAAGAGAGAGATACTTACACCTATGTAAACACTGACTGCATATGTACAGAGTAGCTGAAATTAATTTGCCCTCATTTTTCTACAGTTTTAGTAAATAAACCGCAATTGAAGTCCATGGATGAGACAACGCGCCACAATGATGCTGCTGCATGCAAGCTTGGGGACAGTCGTACAGTTGCTGTACGAGTCTCAGGAACTGCGACGATGTTCCGATACTCATCGCTGCTGGAAGTAGATATTCATGACGCTGAAATTGCAGCGTCTTAAGTCATATTTTCGTGCTTATGTACTGCACACGGTTGCCATAAAAAGATCATCAGTTGTTTTATGAGGGAAGTGTTCTATTGAGCAACTCGGTGTCTCAGTCTGCAAGATCCGACTTGTGCAATTTCATTTTCGCATTTCCCACTAGGCGGACACAAAACTGGCTATCACCCGAACTGAGTGATTCGGTCAAAATTATCCCAAATTATTAATTTTACTGAGAAAGGGTGTTTAGGTAGTAGGCTATTGTGTCCTAAAATTTGATGGAGCTATTGGCCCTAGAACCCCTCCAAGAGGGATCTGAAGTGGGGTCAAAAATCGTGAATTATTGACCCCCATATTAAAATAAAACGAAAAGGAAATTAGAAAATCCGGGGTCATTTCTTTGTTAGAAATGTTACAAGGATTCTAAAACTGCAGTTAGTTTTTGTTCTAGCATATAATTTCATAGACTTCTATTATTTTGAAATGTCCGGGAAAATAACATAAATTTTAAAAATAATGTTTGTCATTTTCTCAAAAATTAAGGCGAAAATCGACACAGTTACACAAGCAAAACGTGCTTCTTTTTCAAAATAACATATGGTGGGCCAATTTTAAAACAATCGGTTCACAATTGAAGGAGAAGCACTGCAAACGTGCCTCAGCATTATTTCGGCGTATTACCTGATTGTTCAAAATCAAACAAAGTTCTTTAAACGCTCGGAGACCCGCGCAAAGTCTGTCTAGTGTTGTTCAAGAGAATTTTCAAAGGATAGTCTTGAAGTATAGCTGTTTAAAAATTGTCTATTAACTCCGATGCGAACATTCCGAAGCAGGTACATCACCAAACACCAACGGCTTCCTGATCCTGGGAACTCAATACACCGCTCCTATATGCTGCAACAGAGCACCGCTCCCATTACAGCTAAAAGTCCTGGGTTCTGAAACGATTTTTCACTCTTAGCCCAAGGTAAGCGACCAGTCATGTTCAGATGAGGTTAACCTAACACCTACATATATTGTCTTATTCCGACCGCTTCCAATACTATTGTTTATTCTATAGCTAGACAGCGCTTTTTTATCACAAAGTTTTTAATTACGATAAACAAAGTCGGGATGATTAAATGGAAGGCTGTCAGTTTTTCGACAAATGTACACTTCTAAAAACTGCGTGTACTGAAGATTTAATCTTGGTTGATAAATTAATTATAATTTATTCATGAAATTTAACAGTTGGAAAAATTGTATTTTAAGAAAATGCGTATTTTGAGGGAAAATCTTTACTTGTCTACGTTCTCTGTTTGTCTAATTAAATGGTGCGCTTACTCTTTTGCTCGTTTACGTTCAAATTCTTTGAATGAGTCTCACGAATCCAAAACTTACAGGAGATACAAGCAGATCAAAGGACAGTAGATGCTTGTGGTATCACAAATGGATTGTAATTTCGACATGCATTGCGTGGTGGAAGAAGATCCAACGTCTGCGTAGGCCCGAACAGTGGTCTCTAAACTACGGTCAGCGGGCCAAATCAGACCTGCCTGAGTAGTTAATCCGGCCAGCGACAGCTAATGGCATTTACCCAGGGTGCATACTCGGTGACTATTTTATAAATTATAGATAATGGCAACAAATTAAAATCGGTTTTGGCCCTTGGAACTTACAGGAGCAATCAGTATGGCCCCAAGGCTGGAAATTTCCGAGGGTAACCCCTGGAGGGTAAACGTGCTGGGGTCGAATGTCCAAATATTTTACGTCATCGTAGCGGTGCAGCCAGTAGTAAATCGTTCGTCTGTCTACCAGGCCACCCTGTAGGAGGTTTTCTGCCCAAATGCGCTGTTTTTTCTTGACTTTTACAAAAACATTTTTTGGCATTAAAAAGTTACCGAATACTGGATGCCAAATTTCATTTGAAAAACTGAAATATTAGCACCTAGGACTGCCAAGTCTACATGTGAAGTTTTATTTCCGGCCGTACCGCTAAGACAACGTAAAATGTTTGAAGCTCCAACCTCTGTGCAACAGCTGGTGCGTCAGCGACCACAATGATAAGCACTTTACCTAGACTTGTGCACTGCAGCACCGCGCGTTAATGAGGTGCGACGAGCATAAGCATTTCTCAAGACTTGCAACAGACGGTAGTTTCATAGGTATTTCGGAAACAAGAAACTCTAGTCAGTTAAAATGTTAGGTTTTGCATTCCCACTTCGATGTAAATTTGGCAAACATATATTATGAGTTGCGTACGAGAAAATTGAAATTTGCGTATAAAATAGACACAAATCTTAATTTAGCACAGTAAAAATACATGAAACATGAAATCTGAGAACATCATTGTGCAAACAAATGTGGATTCTTTAGGCATTATTTCACTTGTTTTTGAATAAAGGCATTTTGTAAAGTCTCCTGGTAGTTATTTGAATTTTTTTTGCAAATTCTTTGGCTCATTCATGGATACTGTTTCACTGAGGCTTTGATAGAAAAAAAAGCGTTAGGGAAGGTAATCAAAAGTAAACCAGCTAAAAATGTCTACAAAACATGAAATTAGCTGACCAAAGGAGACGGTATAGGGGGATTTGTCGCTGTTTCTTTGGATGTGTGAAGAGCCACTCCTTCTCTTGCTCATTCAAATCTTGAGGTTTTGATGAAAGTTTCACTTCATGCATCGTCTGCCACTTTATCATCTTACAGCTAAAAGTCGTGGGTTCTGAAACGATTTTTCACTCCTAGCCCAAGGCA
Source organism: Platorchestia sp. MABIK (assembly GCA_014220935.1). Classification (NCBI taxonomy): domain Eukaryota; kingdom Metazoa; phylum Arthropoda; class Malacostraca; order Amphipoda; family Talitridae; genus Platorchestia; species Platorchestia sp. MABIK. The sequence goes on from JACJUY010005902.1 coordinate 39,889, forward strand.
AGCGGCCAGTCACGTTCAGATGAGGATAACCTAACACAGCCACAATAGGACATTGTCGGACTTTATAATGATCGAATTGGTTATATCACACGAGATGGCAACGTTAAGAGCTTGAAAACGTTTCATGGAAATTAAAATGTTGTTTTCTTTATTGGAAACTCTGTTTAACACTGCTTCCAGTCATAGAAAGATGGGCGTCATCGCAAATCAGATATTGTTTTCCGTTTTATTTTATAAACTCCCATCTTTTCTCTGATTTTTCGTTTTTAATTTTTCTACATGTGAGAGGTATTTTAATGTCCCCTGTTACATCCCAATTCAAAATCAATATGATACACTTGAAAAGAGTCGACAGTCCGTTTAGAACAGTGATTTAAGTTTGAAAAGATCACCCAAAATTCATACCGTAACTTAAGTCAATATTAATTACTGGCACGATTCCCCACATCTGATCATGCAGGTTTGGTGTGTCCCAGAGGCGCACTAAACTTTTGTTTTGTGTGCCTGACCTCAACTTAGGGAAGTTTTGGTGCCTTTGAGATTAAAAACAACTTCAGGCGAGAAGCGAGGCAGTAAGTAGAAGGCAGTTATTCCGAACATAAAAATTATTTTATACAAAAAAAGTGAACTAAACTAATCACTCAGACTGAGCTACTAGAAACTAACTCACCAGTTTCATACTTAAACTAACCACGTTTGAATATCTCTGAGTCCTACTCGCATTAGCTTGTGTGAAAAACCTTGAGGAAAACTCATGGGTATTAAACTCAAGGGTATTAACATCCATATAAATAGGATCTATGAAAAAATACGTCCGTGTTAAAATACATCCATGTATAATTATATCTACGTAAAACTATAAATATCTAAAACTACATATAAAAAACCTCTACGTAAAATATGGCCGTGTTAAAATACATTTAAATCAAACACATTCACGTAAAAATACATCCGTTTGTATATACATTCATCCATGTAAAATAGCACTCGTACAACAATACATCCACGCATAAAAAGTTCCACGTAAAAACCCTGGGGCAAAAAGAATCTGAACATAAAACCCGAATCAAATCATCGGCACTTGTGATAAAATCAACTGCACCTTGGTACATCCACCCAGAAAACACATGCCAAAAACCCGTTCAAAATGCATTTGCCCGCCAGCTCATAACGCTAGTGCATGACGCTCGTAAAATCTCTTGTGAAAAACGACCGTACAATGTTATTTACATACTCTGATACATTCATTTGAACCCCCATTATCTTCGAAGCTATGGAAGCAGAGAACAGTAGAATAAACAACAAAACAAAGTGAGATATTAATTGCTCAAAATAGGCCGTTCTGGCTCATCACTGTGTAGAATGATAGTACGTTACAAAATTTTAAAACTTGTTTATTAAGGACTTATATCAGTCTGATGTAATGAGAAACGTAATAGATTTAGGAAATTTATACATCGAATTTACAATTAAAACTTAAAACAAGAAATAGTCTTTGACTTTACATATTGAACCCCCATGCTCATTCATAACCCTCCTTTGGTTAGATTTATTACAGAGCAGATAATTAGGCGCAATTCAAGAAAATGAACTAATTTCATAATTAGTTCGAGCACTTTAAGTGCTTGATTTGAATTTTGAACTGTAATCAGTGGAGTTTTGACTGATCACAGTTTCTTGTTCCGTAGACGTTGTAAAGCTGCTCCTCTGCCCAATTCCCGCTGAGAAAGTCTGCGGCTAATCGCACAGCACGGCAGCACAGCCCCTCTCTCTGAAGCGATGTGCTGCTGAGCGCAAGTCTATATATATCTATATATAAGCTGCTGTCCTGGGCGTCTGCCCTGCACAATCAACGGACTTTCTATACCCACACAACGTGTGTCGAAATTACTATCCTTCACGCGTAATCCCACGGGCGTGTTCTGTCAAGATCTCGTTGAGACTCGTGTGGATGTCTTGTTTCTATGAGACTCCATTACGCACAACTTGAAAGCATACACGCAAGCGAACAGGTACGCGAGTAAATTAGACACGCAGGGAATCCTGACCAGAAAGGAACGCAGACTAGCAAGAAACGCAGACACGCAGAGAACGCAGACGAGCTGAGAACGGATATCAGCAAGAAGAAAGAAGATAAGTGTGGACAACGCTCACAAGCAGGAAACGCGAACAAGCAGCTAACACGACAAGCAGTGAACGTAAGCGAGCAAAAATTCGACCCTTAGTCTGCGTGTACATGAAATGTAGTTTCTCATAGCGGAGACTTTCGAGAATGCAAAGAGATTACAATCATTTCTATTATTTTCTTCAACGAAATTTACGTTAATTGAAAATCACAAACATAACAAATTGTTTTCGCACATGAACTGATAAAAAAGTGCTACCAGAATGCGGAAAAATATGCGGTTGTCAAGTTACTGCCCTCTACATAAACGGTCGCATACGTATGGTTAATTAACAACACCTCTATTTCAAACCTCTTTTAGAACCTTATGCTACATGATGGTACAGGAGAAAGTCGCTTCCTTCCTTCTTGCATTTGAGAAAGTTCGTTTGAGTTTCAACGATGCGATCAGAAGCAGCACTGTAAGTTTACAGTGGTGCGCACTTACTTGCACTGTGCTTACCAGAAGATGGTATGTTTTTTCATGGGAACGCTGAAGCGACTCTCAATTACCCTGATTAAAAAAACACTTAATCATTAGCAAATATATTCAATTCCAATGAATTAGCGATGATGGCCATGCATGAGTGCGGCCCAGCGCTTTCTGACGTCACTTGACGCTAATATCCTCTTTAAACAACGGGCAAGAATTAATTTAAAGTTTTATTTATTCGACTGCAGTTAGATTTGTCCTCCAATTCGCATGCTGTACTTTCAATGGAAACAATTTTCCCTGTATGAATGTTAAATAGTCGCTACATGGCATAGTATCACTACAGTGGTTTTGTTCATTCGAGTACCGAAAGACCAATTTTTCCCTTCCCTTACAATCCTACGCAATTCTCTGCAAACACCTTATGTTAAACTGCCAATTAAAAGTAGATGCATAAGTCCATGCATGAGAGCCAGTTGTTACTAGTTCATACGTTGTCCCTGTTGAGAGTAATTTAGATTTTCTTTATTCATCTACAACAAATTGGAGGGAAAAGGAGCAAATATATCTCTTACAGTAAAATAATACGCTAATGATCGCATTCAATTGTTTGATGACATATTTGGTTGGTCGATCGGTTAATTGTCACAGTTCACACTCTATACTCGAGGTCAATAAGTTCAAGAAAATTCAATATTCTGTTTGTACGAATAAGGATGAGTAAAATTTGAAATCGTCACTAGCATATTATAGCGGTTACGATCTATAATTAATGTTCATTTTACGTATAAAATTTGCACGAAATTGATTGTATGTGTAACCTGCATTTGTGTCTTGACCCAACAAATCACGGTTGGTCTTGTTCTCGACAAATTGGAGAATTTACCGCTTCGACAGATTTTCAGATGCGCCGTGAATCTCAACCTTGTGTGCTGTGTGGACCCATGATCCGACCAATCATGCATCATGCTTTTCAAGTAAGCAAATATTAAATATGTTTTATCCTCCGTTTTTTATCATTTCTCGAGCACAGATTATAAACGGAAGCTTTATATATATGTTAATTTGATTGGGAATTGAAAAATTTCACTTTAGCAAAAAATGGAAAGTAGTTTACAATCGGAGCTAAGTTATGTTCATAGATTATTAATGTTCCTGAACTAAAAATTAGCTTAAAACATGCCAAAAAATTTCGGTTGCATCAATTCCATTCAACGCATGCAGTTTTTGAATAATGAAGCCGTTAAAGATATTGATCAAATGAATATTCCCAGACAAGCCGCCAGAATCATTCGAATACGAACAGAAGCATTTTTATGCTTCCCTACTATTGCAAAACCGACTAGATGTCATATAACAATCGTGAGCTAAACTGACCAGTGTCGTTCAAAATACATCTAGGAAATTTTCTTCAGACAAGCTGCTGATGACGGTATTGAAAAGTTATTTTCTTCTCAGCAATAGATGATTCATCAGGGTAAACCTATTTTAAAGTGGTAATCGTTCGGCTAGTCTAGACCATGAATTTATCGCTTAATATATAAGATTATGCAATGTGAATTTTATTTTTCGAATAAAAAAAATTGATACTCGATCTCTCTTGATTACGTTCAGGAAATTGGGTTGCGAGTTGAATAATAATTTTTGCGCTACATCGTTTTCGAAAGACGCCCTTGATGTAACTCAACACATTCGTGCACACAAGTAGTCGGGCCGACGTTGCGAGAGAAAATTCGTTGCTCCGGATTCATGTGTTATTCATCAACAATCGCATGACGCAATGAAAAAATAACCAATGAGGAGTCATGGATGGACACAACCAATGGCAAGCCAAATCCCGCTTACGGACGTGGCTGGATGTCCGCTTTGGAAAGCACGGATTGAGACATCGAACGATGTGGCAACGATGTGTAGAAATGACCCAAGCAACGTTAAAGTTAAGTCTAAGTAAATCGGAAAGACTCAACCGAGCTTAAGCAAAAATCTTCCAATGCTCATAAATTACGTAGTGGATGACAGACGTTTTTTAATCATACTCTTGAGAACCTAGTCCCACAAATTTTTCAAAATGTTACTGCAAACAAATCTACATTTTTAATTCGAAGAGAATGCAGAATGAGTGAAAAAATTACTCATCTACCGTAATGCAAAATTTGTTTTCAAACGGACCTTCATTAATGCTCCTACGAAAGAGCGATCAAAAAAGTCCACAGAAAAAGCAAAAATCCCCTTATCCCTTAATCTTCTTCTTGACTAAATCATGTTGCAGTGCTTGAAGAACCAATTATGACAAATGCTACAATTAAGAAACTGGCCACATCGAATCGCTAGGAGAAATCAGTAAACGCTCTTCGTAATTGCTCCAATGTACTGCACCTGATAAATGCTCAAGTGAAAATAAAATCAAAATTTATAATGCAATTAATCTAAGTGTCAAAAATAATTTGATCACATCAAAGTGATGTTGGTTGCTGTACGAATTGACGTTTTATGCTTGTTATATGATTTCACTCAAAAATCACACGCTCAATTTCTGATTTTTCAGATTATGCGTTGTATTCTTATGACTGCGTTTAAGTAACAGAAGTAGAGGGTCACATATTTTTGAGGACTTGCTTTCAACATTCTAGCGTGTTGTCAAGGAACTTTATGAAGGCAAGTAAATGGTTTGACTACATGTAAAAATGAATACAAATAAATTCCTCGATATCAGGAACCTTTACAGGCACTCATCAGCAGCTCTACATCGTACATTAACGTTCGTTTAAGAAATTGTCGAAGTTTTTCACGAGTAAAAAGTTTTTCGATGCTTGCGGTGAATTTCACAAACATTTAACAAATGCAAACAATTTGTTAAGTGAAAGACTGCAATTTCTGACACCCTCCTGGAGGATATCCGTAATTAAAATAACTCGAATTTACTATTAGTTTTTTCCATCTTTTTATCTGGCAATGACTGATAATTCTAAAGCAATTCTCAGCACGAAGATATCGTAAACGGAAATGTAGTCTTTCATTGGAACTAATTCAGAACTGCTGGCTCGAGAGGCGCACCGAATTACATACAAATCATGACTAAATTTGATCATGTAGTAAAAGTTTCAATTTTCAATTACAATTTCACAGCAGTCATAAATGAATGTGCATCCTACATTTGTAGAAGTGTAAATCAAAAGCATTAAAGAGCTGTGTAGAACATAGAAAACTTACTTTTGTGAGGATAAAACACACATATTAAATGTTGTCAAACAAAACAATATTTACCAGCATTAAAAGGGTCTGTGGAACAAAATTATACGTCAGTATTTTGTGTTCACAACCACAGTCAGGCATCAGGTTGTCTCCGACAACAAAGTGAGGAAGGATCTGCCACACGGCAGTGAACTTCAAAGAGAACTGGGAAGAAATTTCACGAAAATTTTGATATATTAAGGCCAATTTACAATGAATAATTATATATGAGGTTCCCATTCATTTTTACGCACAAAACAAAATCTGATCATGATTACTAAATTAGTGAACAAATAAAAAAATGATCATTTAATTAAACAAGTATATCACGCCGTTGATTTTTCTTTTTTCTACAAGATAAGATTTCTCAAGAATTGCCCACTTACTAGTATATTAATAATTAGAGACAACAAATGGACAGTTGAAGCATAAAACGTTGAGTTTCAAATAAAGATCAAAGTGGCAAGCTTAGTTTTTGCTGAAAGTTCCGTACACACGTGCATTGCATGCATCAGCTATATACTAACAGAAAACCACAAACGCATCAAAAAAGACGTTTGACCAACGAGGAACTACCTCTATGAATGTAGATAAATGACATGACGAAATTTGAAACTATTTTGTAAATCACACGTTTCAACAAGCATTTAATAACAAGCGTGTACTACTTAGAGAAAACATGTTTCCATCTCGTCACATGTTCACACTACTTTATACCCATGTCAGAAATGTCTGCAGAAAAGACATTCGAGAACAAGAAACAACAAAAAGCAGTCACGCAATGCTTATTGGTACTTCGTACAACACGATCAGAACAATGAAATAAACATTTACGGTGATGAGCTAATATCGCAATGCTTTTTATCATACAGCGATGTTATTGATGCACAATCTTATACATGCTGTTGGAATATCGTTATATTAGTGTGTTCATCAACATCTGTGACATTATTCGCATGTATCCGAAGATTTCATTTTACGTTGTAGATCGATGATTATACCTTTGAGAGGCAGGAATTGTGAAATGAAAAATAAATAAAAGTTGGGCGAGTTTTGAAAACTTTGATGAGGGAAAAGTCGAAAGTGAAAAGGACCCGTGCATGTACCATTTTAAGTTTGTAATTCATACTTTATTTCTGAAATGTTTACGTACATTGGCACTACCACAATATCACGAAATGATGCTTAGAAGGAAGAAGTTGGTAGTTTATACAGTACATGAAGAAGCTGTTCTTCAAGTGAAAGTAACGGTTGCTTGCTTTGGTGTTTTACACTCTCTGGTGTGTATACGTATGATACGAGTTAGCTTGGAAGTAATCGTAACACACGCGCAAGTAAAAGTTTTGATCAGTAAAGCAATGTAGC
>JACJUY010005903.1:0-32135 GCA_014220935.1 Platorchestia sp. MABIK
TCCTATGGAGGAAACTTACACTTGTAAAGGTTTTAATACTCAGTAGGCGTGCTGTCGATCGTCCACCGCTGCCGTGCTACCACAATTTGTATCAACAAAGTACTAAGTTTCATATCGCTGTTGCGGCGGCACTTCAATGACACCTGACAATGTCAATCGCATTCTCTGGTGCTGACGACCCATAGCCAGCAAATGTACGACATGAAGCGGAAACGAGTAATGATACAAAGTTCCGGCGTTAAGATGAAAAGGCCACCTGAGAGACAAAAACGGCATGTCTCCTTTTTATGGAAACGCTGAAAAACTCAAATTAGAAACAGCTACCCTTACGAAACGAGATAAGAGGGGGAGTCAATATAGAAAGTTTTATTCGCTTTGCATAAATGAGCTGTTGTTGCGAACACTGTGAATGCCATGTTTCTGAATGAGCAAAGAGCATTTATGGTTTCTTCTATTTAGATATGCAGAACATATATGCCATTGAGATATACAATGAATTATTAAAATAAAATTGCAAAATGAATTAACACTTTAGTTTGTCGAAATTCTAGCCATTGCTCGAACACTAAGGTCCATAACGGACTTTGTAAGGCAGATTTAAGAGCCTTCAGCAATAAAGTTCATGGGCTGTGATTCGCCTGATCAGCCTAAAATTTAACAACGCAAGTAATTTAAGACTAAGCGGAGCAATGGCGAGGGTTTCTCACATCTTCGGCGAAAAATGTATATGCAAACTAAAAATGTTCGTCTGCTCTTCTTGCAACGAATTCCAAGCCACAGCAAGGGATTCGGGGAAGCTGACGAGCGGGTCAGCCAGAAGCCGACCCAACATATTGAAACTAGCTGTGAGCGTGTGTGCACCTCCTTATGTGTGCCGCTGCTCTACGGCAATCCGACCCTCGCTACAGGGGACTCTTGTGTCCTCGGCAGCCGGCTGCATTGAAGATTGTTCTCCTGAACATACTTTTCGAAGTTCAGGTGAGCCCTTTGCCTTTATGTTCCGCTTATCCTTTAATTATCCTTTTTTTCTAGCGTTACCGACCCCAGATGGGTGTCAGGCAAATGTGTGTGCGGTAGAGGCCGTGTAATTCGGGGTTAGTTCCACTGGTCGGGTGGTTTGCACACAAGTTCAAGGAAAAAAAATGAAGCAGAAAACAGTTTATTACTTTTTCTCAAGATGCTTATTTGCTTGTATTAGGTAGCAGAAGTGAATCTTCTAGAAAGTGTACTCGGAAGACCGCTGCTCTCTGCTGACCTTGGATTTTTTTCACACGTTTATGAAGAAGTTAGTAGCTTGCATTCGTTGTTCACGAGCTTCTTTTATCATCTCGTACACCTAAAGAATGACATGACTGAAAAATCTCTCAGTTTGATATACATTATATTGTGTCAAATAGCATTTTTCTTTCTGAGATCAGATGATATTCAGGAAATTTCACGAAATTGCATAAAACCGTATAAAACATGATAATCATTGAGCTACACTTTTCATTATGTACAAGGCAGTAATTACGGAAAGGAAAATAAGAAAAATTCTCTAAATCATTTCATTATGAATCTATTCACTCCATGAATTAAAGATGCTTTCTACTCATGAGGGTCGCAAGTATTTCTGGAATACAAATTTTATTTGAAGCTGAATAGAATGAAAGAAATTGAGATTAAAAAGTTTATTCATCGAATCTAGTGGGACACGTATAACATATTTGTACAAGTTTAGCTCTTAAAAGTTATTTCTAAGGCTGCAATAAAATATCGATGATACATAAAGAAATTAAAGTAAACACCAAATAACTGCAACACTCATTTGACGCGAGCCGAATCACCGACAGGCATCCAATTTAAAAAAATTACAAAAAGCAAATATACATCAAAGACAAAAATATGAAAACAAAGAAATGGCTAAAAATGTTTCCGCAAGGAACGTCATTTTAATTACTAAATGGAATGTAAAAGAACACATCGAGCAAGTAAGACCCACAGCCTTATAACATCCTATGGTAGGTTTAGCAAATTTCACAAAAAATCTGTGTTCTAAACCAGAACTAAAAGAAGTGATGTAAATAATTTACCTGCATAAACACTGATCGAGCAATTCGAAAAGAATACGATGTTGACATCCTGTAAAAATTTCAAAGAACAGGTTTGGGTTTGCTTTGTTAAGGTATATTGAAAAGACCTGGGCTAAACACACAAAACATTATGTATGGATGCTGTGGTTAAAATTTTTCGATTTCAATTAAAAATGTTCTCAGAGACCGGCAATGGACTTCCCAAAATATAAAGGTGATAAAATTTTGCCAACGGCTCCCTAATACCTATAGACTTGTTCATCATTTCCACAGTTTATTGTACACATCTTCATACAGGACAAAAATCATTCACAAATCGTAAGATAGTTAAATCAAAACAAATATAGAGTACATACAGACAAGTTAGGGGTCGACATGACCGAACCATGACAATTTGGCAGCTACAGCAACTAAATCTCCGCACAAATGTTTGTTGCTCTCTGAACTCGCGTTGCACAGTAATTTCATTTATTACGCAGTTAGCAGATTGAACAGTAGAGTTACAGGTCAAACTTGAAAGCTGAAAAGGTAAATGTACAGTGTACTAAACATATTAATGCCACAAATAAGTGAGAATTAAAGTTATACGAAAGCAGGACTTAAAAAAACTATAATGAATATTCTTAGACGATGGCAACAGTGCTATTGTACATATATTATTTAACGGCCTAGTGTTTCAGATCTATTTTCAGCTAAATGAAGTCCGTTAATGTACTTCGAAAAACTTGGCGTGCTCCAACGTAGAAAATTTGAAAACAAATTAATTCGAAATATGCGCGAGAAAAACACATTTCCAGAGCTACGTTAGTTAAGTCTCCTGAAAAATATTTATAAACCAGTAACGAAACGAAAAAATTTGCCTAATTGATTTCATGTAGAAAAATTGTCTTTTGTGGTCAATTTCTTCGGATTCTAAAGGACATCAAACATTTGATTTAAATGCAGCCATATTTTTTCTGCACGGATGAGAGAACAACGTCAAATCGACGGAGGCTCTTACAAGAACACATTAAATCTAACAAATCGTAATCTTGCAATCAGAATAACAAAGCAAGAAATATTATTGCACAGAAACATCACTCCGTCTACTCCTCGAGAACTTAAGGGTATAGACCATGGGACCCATTTTTGTCTATAAAACTATATCTCCATTTGAAGACCGCGTGGAGGAACATAAGACTAATTTCTGGTCACCGCGAAAACTACCTTCAAGATAATTTTGATTTAAAATAACTGGTAAATATAACAACTAATCGCAGCTAGTGTCCGGAACCTAAAGACAAGTTAAGCTGCTGTAGCCCATATTGCGCTCCTGCACTCGCAGAATGTAACTTCTGCTTTGGAGGTGTACCCAAGATTTGTTTGCTGAATCTTTAATAGTTAGAAGCCTGAATGAAAAAATACAATAACCATGATAATATTTCCGTTTCACTCAATACAAATAATGAACGGCGCTCAGAAATCGATTACTCTAGAAAAATGAAAAGTTTCACTGACGCTATGACGAGCATTTAATTTCAGCGAATTTGTCGTTCAGACATTTAATTCGCACAGTGTTTTACCGAGTGAGGCGCAGTAGACTTGAAAAATCCATCTGTAACACCTGAACACTGATAGTTACAAGTAGAGTTTAATGAAAGTCATCATGTTAGGTTGCACACAATATTATGCGCCATGAAAAATCTGGAACGAAAAAACATTCGTTTGTCCACCATTGACCGCATAAAGGATGAAGACTTCATTCTACCGTTGAAGACAAAAAACCATGAGGAAAACATTTGGGAAAGAGACAGCCACCCGTGTATGTCCGAAAACTAAAACTTAGTCGTAATAACATTGAACGCACTGGAAAACATTGGGCAAGTATCAACAAGATAAAGGAGAAACGTGAGACGACAGCACGAGTCTGACAGCTGCTGGGCAGCTGTATAGGCCATGTAATAAGCAGTTAGTCGGTTAGTATTTGTACAGGTAGATCACACCAGGAAAGATCACCACTGTGTAAATCACACATACCCTTTACAGGCTTGTTTGAGAATATAGCTAGCGAAAAATCTAGAACATTTTCTGGATGATTAAAAATTAAATCTCCTCTGTGCCTTAGAATGAAGGCATTGGTTGTAAAGCCACAGAATACAATGATGTTTGAAATCGATGGAGAAAATTGAAAATCAGATGCGCGATACTTTAGGCACATTCGGCATTCGGTGCTAAATTACTTTTCATGGAGTGGTTAATACAGGGTGATTTTTAAATATGGGGCCAAATAGGATATCTGATAACTACAATGTAAGAGATTGAATTTTAAAAACAAAGCATTGATGAAATTCCAAAATTTTTTTTAATTTTCTTGGATATGTTTGGAATCAAGACACACAGCCTGGCATAGAAGTCATATTCAACTGAAAAATGCTTGCAATTTTACCGTCGCCTTCAAGAAATGACGAGCTGGACAAAAGAATACCTCAGCTTCTTAGAAACTGCACACTCCAACCAAGGTAGAATTTTGCTATGAGGATACCTTAAAGGAAGAGCTTGCCGTGAAAAACCAACAAATCTACACCAGCTTTAGGCGTCCATCGAGGGAGAAATCCAGTGAATTGCATCTGATCTCACCAGCGCCGTAATGAGCAGCCTGTGTTATCGTGCCCATTTTTGTCTTCACTCAGGCGGGCGGCACATGAAGACTATTGAATTCAGAAAGCAATCGGAATAAATCAATTATTTTCAGAATTTCATAGATGATTTTTTTTTAAAACATTCAATAATATATTCTTTAAAGGCCCCAAACTTAAAATTCACCATGCATTTGTCACAAAAAATTTCATGTACCACCTCTGAATGAACTAGTCTCTTTAACAAGATGATAAAATACAGAGGTAAATGTCGAACTTGGAAGCCAATACTTTTGTCTCGAAATACCAGAACATCAAGTACATGTACAGAAGGACGGCAAAAATTGGTGATTCTGACAACACAGTAATCCTGAAAAAATTCAATGCCATCTTGTTTTCCTCAATATACTCAACAAAAAAAAAAAAAGTTTCGCTTTTACTTCAGCGAATATCAATTGTATTTAACTCAATAATCGCTGAACAAGGCGATAGTCTTGCAAATCATACCAACTTAGACCAAAACGCCCTGCACCCATGAGGAGTCAAATGCCGCATTTTGTATGTAGAATCATCGCTGCCCTCTGAAACCGTTGACCCTCCAGGCCTATAGTAACCACATTAACACGTTAACTGCGATGGGTTAAACTGAAGTTTAACTCAAATTCAAATTCAAATGCAGTGAAAAATTTTATAAACACCAAACATTGACTGGGTCCATTAAACACCATTAACTTTAAAAAATTGTTAAAACTTTTTCAAACGACCCATTGATGGTTCGTTTCGCAGCAGGAAAAACTTGAGCATGATCCACCGGTGGGTCGTATCGCAGTGTAGGTGTTAAGGCCATCGCGGGATGAGATCAGACGCAATACCCGCTGTAGGTGCGGAGAGACTCATCGCTGTAGAGCTTGCCGGGCACAACGCCGTGGTCGGTGTGGTGCACAGGGCAGAGGCGGCTGGTGGGGCAGCGACACAACACTGTGGTGGTGACCTCCTCGAAGTCCGAACGCTTGCGCGCGCTGAATAGCCGGCACGGTTCCTTGCGCTTGCACACCAACTGGAACACGAGGAAGCAGCGAAGCGTGAGTTTTTGGACGCTTTTGAACTAAAAAGAGGGCAAGTGCGACAGCGTTCTTGGGCTTGGGATTATTCTGTGAATCGCTAGACTTTGAATTCGTTTTTTCTGTATATGAAAATGAAAACGGTTCTGAAAGTTAGAGAGTTTACGAAACAGGAGAATCGATACTGCATAAGGGCAATGTTAGTCACGTGTCACGTCAACTGACGTATGAGGATACGCATCCCAAACAGGTAGAAGTGATATGCGAGAGTGATTTCATGCACATGGAAATTATTTAAATCACATCATACACGTAAGAATAATATTACGGATATGGAAATGGTACGGAAGATTGAGAGAATGACATGGAGTTGGAATTAATGCCATTCGTAAGGAATGGTATAACGTGTGCAGAAATGTTAAGTAAACGTGGGTGAGATAATGCACGTGGAAATTATGTGCACGTGGGTATGATATTATGTATATAGGAATGACGCCGTATTTTGGATAATCTGAAGCATGTAGAATTACACAAAAGATCTGATGTCAAATTCCGTTTTTTTCACCTCAAGCATGAATAAAACGGAATCTTCTGTACTAGCCAGTTGAATTTAATTGTAAAACCGAACGACTGCTGTTATTTTGACTAGTTACGCTGCCGTTACCGTCAACCTCCTGTTATAATGCAATTACTCGTGAACATGTCGGAAAACTAACCTGGAGCGGCGAGCAGGCAAAGCTGTAGAAGTAGCCGTAGCCTTTATTAGAGCGGTACGGGTCCTTGTGCACGACGTAGGTGACGGCGTTCTTAGGACACGTGCAGTGGACGACGGTCTGCGTCACGTTGTCGGGGTAGAAGATCATCGTGTACGACACCTCCCCGAACAGCTTGCACTGCGGCAGCTTCTTCGCAGGCTCGCACATCTGTAAGTAGCATGCAAGTGGAAATTTGCCATGAAGTAATATAGCGCTAAGGAGAAAACCAGCATGGGGGGATTTTCAGTGAGCCGATGTGGATGGAATCATGAATAAATGACAAAAATAGGGTTAAAATGTCTTGAAGGAAGAGCATCTCCTGACGTCTTCTCTTTTCATCGCTTCTTTTGTTGTTTTCTAGACATAAAAAAAAATTTATTGGAGTTTTCTACTTTTCATTTCTAATCCTATTTTTCATGAGTGGTTATTTTGAAAGACACTCGAGCGAAACTTGCGTCTAAGAACATAATTTACACAGAGGCAATTTCACCAAAGTGAAAGCAATTAATTAGTAATTGAAACTATAACCTTAAAAATGAAGCCACCATACAAGAAGCACTGAATTTGAAACAGTCATACAGGAATCTTTTGATTATAAAGTTAATCTCTCGCTGACAATCTTCATGTTCTTTTCAGGCATGATTAATCCACGCTGACAATTTCGATTTCTATCCAACATGACAGGTTTCAAAGAAACGAAGTGAGTGGTTTATTCTTTAAAGTTGATAGAAATGAAACGTCCATTGACAACTTTCGAAAAGAAAGTTGCAAGAATTCCCCTTTCTTTGATCAATAAACTTGTTGAAATTCAATCAAGTTAATAAAACAGAAAATCTTTCACATAATAACTCTACCACATATATTGCAGGATCAGAATAGAGCTTCTCACCTTAAATTGGAGGTTCTTATCCACCACCGTGTAGCCGTCGTTTGTGTCAAGGGATGTGCTGCACTTCGATGTGCCGGGGCAGCGACACATCCTCTCTGCGTACGGTGTGCTGTATGTGCTGATTTTGCTGCACACCGAGTGACCGGAGCACACGGGAAGATCTTCTTCAGAATGTTGCTGCAAAGACGGAAAAATTTTCAATCAAAAATGATCGCTGTTCCTAAACAACAGATATTTCTGTTCATTGGTAATTCTTGCGAGCATGGAACATTTTCCCAATACTAAAATTTCGCTTCGTTGCTACGTGAGGCAAAAACACCTTTGCAATCGCTCTCCTGTTGCCACTGTACCCAGTAGCAGCTCGACTGATACAATGATTGCCCAGATACTTTCCTGAACAGACAAGTGTGATATATTGTAACAAATATTGTGATATATTGTGTGATATATGTGTGACAAGTGTGATATATTGTAACAAATATTGTGATATATTGTGTGATATATGTGTGACAAGTGTGATATATTGTAACAAATATTAGAAATCAATTAAGCAGGCTAGGGGATATTTGTGGGATAGGAAAATAATTTCTTTGCGTGAAGAATAAATGGTTTACTAAAAGTGGAAAACACTCAGGTCGACGGGAAATGCATTTGTTGGCTGAGGCTATGTTTAATTTCCTGTGACTACATCCAAAAATGAAGACACCCATTTTCAGTTAATGTTTTTTCAGATTTGAATACGTTCATTCACGTTTCCATTTAAACGAAGCATGGCACTATCGGAATGGCACGAGACCTTTCTATTCATTGTACATGTACATTACGATACTGACATCAGTAACAATGCCGTGCACGATATGACTCGACAGCTGACCTCGGGACTCTTGTGTTTCTAATAGATGAAAATTGCAGTTCAAGGCTGTGATATAGTCCTCCATCCGGTACAGGAAAAGTCACGGGATGAAAATGGAGGGAGTGAGAAGTAAAGGAAGATAGTGAAGAATATTAACTAAGAGCATCATCAAGGAAGTTTATTTTAGACGTAATTTCCATACATATTCAGTGATTTTACTTATCAAAAAGGTATGATTTGCAAACAGAATTGTTTTTAAAACCCATATTTAGCACAGATTTTTTCGAAACTAAATGAATGCCTACGTAAGAACCAAATAACGATTAGGCGTTTTAATGTTCAATGGCAAACTACGTGTTTTTAGGTCTAAAAACTGGAGAGCTCTGTAACGTCAACTGTCTGGCGAACTTCAGCATTTATGATGCTGAAGTCGTTTAAAAAGTTCGAAGAAAGTTATGGAGATAAAGCCAAGTAAATAATAAGTAAGAAACAAACTTGAAGTTTAACTCAAGTCAAAATAAGCACAATTAAGGAATACAGAAGACAAACTGCACAGCTATTGTTTTTCAAGATCATTTTTTTACTTCTACTACGTTTGGAAATCAAGAATTTCAGAAACGCGGCTGTGAGTCGTAATTCAAGTTATCGTAGATCGTAAATCGGTGGCTAAAGAAAAGTATTTCAGTAGCTACTTAAATTGAGTGTAAAAGCAACACGCGTTGTCGACAGGCGATGAAAAACTGAGAGCGAGACGCAAACACGCTCCTGTGTCCAACAAGGAAAAAAGAATGGCAAACGCGATTAATGGTGTAGATATTGTCAATTAATCGATTCCTATCATTTTAAAGCCAATTGTGAGGAAGCAGAGCGTTTGAATTACCATTAAAAGTAATACATTTCATTCAGTCTTTATTTCGAAAAGAATATTTCCAAAAGTTCTGATTATCTTCACGATAAGTCAGCGATTTCCCAAAGTGGAACACACTCCATTACGCTGTCAGATTTTAGACCTTTAAAATCATTCAATATTATTTTATTAGCTTTCATTTCTTATATCCCGAACTACGATGATCAGTCAGTCGCATTTATACAGAGTTAACGATGGAACAATTAAAATTATCATCCTCGTTCTTATAATTCGCTCAGAGGCGCTCGCAATCCTTTACAAGCGTGGACCACCCCAGACGAGAAAATTTCAGTGGATCTGTGCCGTGAACACATGCCTCGCAAAACCTATAAATACGCGGTGAGATGTGGAGCTCGACGCCAAAGCGAGAACTGCCACGGAGGACGTGGTGAGCGCGGGGGTATAAACAGCAACGACTGCTACATGGACAGCTATTCTGGTCACCCCGAAGGGTAGCGCATGCATAGCGAGTCATTTTTGCACAGCTTCAGTTTTCTGCGGCGACGCTCGGCACGCTGTACTTGTTCAGGGTCGAACGTGGCAGCGCATTCTCAGCATTGTTCTGTGACGTGTTTTCCTACTAGGAAACAAATTACGCAGAGCGAGTATCACAGGCTCGAGTAACTGCAGAGTGACACTATCATCTTCGATATTGTTAAGTAGATGAGTTTTAATGCTACCGATGATGCGACGGGAAAATAATAGATCTTGGAACGACAGATCTCTTGAACTAGTTGAGCGGATAGTATGTTGAAATCAACATTGATGTCTGCGCGTTAAGATTGATGATTGAGAATGTGACTGTAACTCTTTCCTTTCCCACTACGTTCTTCCTACTCCGTAGAGGTACACAGGGTAGAAGCGGTAGTAATGGTGGTCACGAGGCACTGTTAGTAATAAGCATTTTTTTACCTTCTGCAACTGACAGTGAACGGGGAATCTACGTACTATAGCGTTCTCATACAAGAATTCTCGCGCTTTGGCCCAGTAAGTTTAAAAAAGTTTAGGAAACAGAATAGCAATTGAAAAAAGTTAATAGGTTAAAAAGAAGATAGCAGTGAATCAGAAAAAAATGGTCCGCATCAAATGAAAAAAACAAGTCTTTTTCAACAAAAGGAAGACCTCCCTAACTTTCATCTCTGGACCTCCCATCTTCGTGGGAGCGCTAACGCCCAAAGGTAGTGAAGGTATATCCCTCTGTGGGGAAGTAGAACTTGATCAATGGCAGCAACATCAGACCTCAGGCAGGGCGACGGTTCGCAACCTACTATGTTCGCAACTTAAGCGTCGCGACGCTGCCGATGTCAAATGACGGCGCAGCGACGGCGTTGCATCGAAGGCCAGCCGTGGCACCAGGCTCAGGGGCGCCACGTGCAGATTTACGGCGAAACTTCTGTGCAAAGCCGAGCAAGTTTACAGCGAACGCTAATGCTTGCCTGAGGCAAACTTTGCGCCCTTGTTACTACCTCCGTATATTCCATCATGACGCTTTGCTCTACAAGGCTTACGTAATATTTAAATAGGATACCATTCCAAGGGAAATAAACGTACTCCTCGTAGAAAATGCTAAGCTTGGATGGAATGCACTTGAGAGGACAAAGAGTATCACACTTAATTCTATCTTAGCATTTTTTATTAGGGATCAGAGCGGTATAGAACGTACGTAAATAAGAGTGATATTGAAATACAAATGGCCCGAGTTCTGCACTATAAGGGATATATAAGGGCGCTCATGCGTAGACAGTTTTATAAATAGACCAACGGGGCTTAGGGAAAAATTAAATCAACCTAGTGTTGAACGGCATGATTTGATCAGTCAAAGTACGAGGGGAGTCCATCAATCAAATACCATAAAAAGTCTTTTCTCGGCATGTGAGATAAATAGACAAAACAAAACTCAAAAGATTGAGACTGAAAACGTAAATCTTACACCGAGTCATAGATAGGGCATTGAGTACCTACGAATCCCAAGGCGAGAACTGGTGTGACTTCAACAAGGCGAAAAAACTCGCAACTTCAAGTCGCACCACAAGAACATTTACTCAGACGTACTTGACACCGAACCTTCGTAATAATTTTACCTTGGATTTTTTCAAATGAAGCGCTATGGTGAGAACACTAGGGGAATTACTCGACCTTTCTGCATATTTCTTCGCGTTTCACAGGTGCCCAATCATTCTCCTGATGGTTGGTAACTTGCCATTATAACAAATTTTATACAGAGTTATTAATTCTACCTTTTAACTAATTTTGAGCTTCTTGCCCTTATAACAAATAGTAACTTGCCCTCATAGCAAAATTTACGTGGAGTTAAAAAAAAAGACCTCTCAACTGACTTTGAGCATCGAATTTGTCTTCAAAACTGAATACACGCGGAGTGAATGAGGTCTCATGCAGAACATGGCCCAGTATCGCGATGAGGATGTTTTTTTGTCAACACGAGTAGATGCCATAAAGATTCTCGGGTGACAGACACAGGAGACTTTAAAGTTACGAGTAATGACGCTCAGAAAGCAATTATGGCAGTAAATTTTAACATGAGTTATGACTGTTGACTCTGCCCAAATGTAAAGATCTGGTAACGGGGTAAGGAATTCATAAGAAAAAGAGCGAATATTTTTGTCAATTCCCACTACAAATTCGAGGTTTTTAGGTAGAAAGAAATTATGTACTGTAAATGAGAACAATTTTACAATTTGCCACACAACCACAAAAGAAAGATAAAACCTCAAGGTGTAGACGCACTACATAACAGAATTATGAGCTGCGTTTTGATTCAGGAAATTCAACAGAGGTTACAGCGAGCATGATGGCAAAAATTGATGGATCTTCCTCTGAATGCAATCCAGTCTTTGGAAAACATTCCCTCTGAAATAATCCTATCATAGTGCAAGTAATACATGGAATATTTCCCCTGCCAATATGGTCTTTCTAAACAATTTTTTTCTCCCAGCAACCCTCTACTGTGATGAAGTTAGGAAATAAAAGGAAGGGCGAAGCTGATGAATCTCCTCAACATCGATGTTGAAAAAATATTAAAGAAATGTTCTTTGGGATTCACGCTTTCGAAATTAAAATGATGCAGAGTCTGTGACACTAATACTTCAACCTTCCATTTTCCCAGCGCCGCAAACATCGCCCTTAATTACAAAGATAAATTAACAAACAACTCCTTAACTCACAATTCGCTCGTCTTGTTCAGTTTAAACTCCTACCCTGAATTTCTTCACTGACGATCTACGTAAGGTGTTCTTCATATCACTTCAAGGTTTTATCACTGTGCTTATTATTTTAAAGCAACTCGACTTTCATAATTTGCAATTTTGCATTTCTTTTCCTAACCCTTACTCGTAGCTTATATGTTCGACATCATTCCAGAACTCCAAAAACTCTAAAATGCGCATTCAAAATTTTTTCTTCGACTCTATTCCATCACAGTAACTTAGTTCTAGTCCTTAGCTGCTGCTTTTGGTGCTCATTTTTCTATCCTTCTTCTCCACCTGCCTGTGCGCAATTGAGACCCGATCTTCCTCCACCCTCCTTCGCCGCAATCACGCTCCCCACACCCAACCTCGCGCATCCGAACCCCTGTTCTAACCGCACGCCTCTCTCGACATTCCAGAGGCTCCATTCATTGCGAGACGGACGCTCTTGAGCTGCTACAGGAGCTTCATTCAAGACAGCGCTCAAGTTCTCCTCGCGACTCTCATGAGGAAACAATGAGCAGATCTGGTAACTCTATACGAACTTGGACAAAAGACTCCAGTGGTGACCCCTGTGACTTGCAGTTTTACTAGCACTGTGATTGCCACGGCTACTCTTTCTCAAATAATGCCTACTCGCTCCTGCTTTAAGCTCAATGCAAAGCTGTGGTCGATTCTAAAAAATCAACAACGAATTCGCGTGAAGACGTCTTGCCAAGAAGAGATACAAGGATGAGGTACAAGTTTCGAAGAGCTGCAACGCTTCTGAACATGGAAAAAATTATGAAGAAATGAAGCTCTTAAGTTTATACAGGCTCTTTATATACTTTATCTCAGAGCTAAGAATTAAATTATTACTTCGTAGGCTAAAGACGTTAATGAAATTAAGCATGACGTTCAAGTTAAACGAAGTGCCAGTGTAACTAATTAATATCGAAAAACTTCTTATCCAAAATGTGGCTGCTGTGTCATTTACGCTGACGCTGATTAAAACAATCATCTAAAGATCACATTTCAATCACAAATTTGTTGAGAGCTTAAGCTATTGAGTCTGTCATAAAAAGCGATTCAAGAACTTGTTTTCAAAAATAAATATAGAACTAAATTATCCAGTAGTTTTAAGTTCAAGTTAAAGTTGAACGTTCACTTCAAATTTTTTGAAAATTATTCATAGAATTTGTTTCGAGGTATTATAAGAGAACCCTCAATTTGCAGCACAATACAGCTAACACAGGTTAGAGTTACGAAATAGTGATGATGGAGGGTGTCTTCAACTCAAGGATAGTCTTGAAAAATTGCTACTCTTTAATTATAAAATGAGTTTTCTTGAATTAATGTCCCTATATTCCTTATAAAATGAGTTTCCTTGAAGTGAAGTCCTTATATTTCTTTTAAAATGAGTTTTACTGAAGTAATGTCCTTATATTTCCTATGAAATTAGTTTCATTGAAGTAACGTCCTTATATTTCCTATGAAATGAGTTTTATTGATGTAATGTCCTTATATTTCCTATGAAATGAGTTTCATTGAAGTAATGTCCTTACATTTCCTATGAAATGAGTTTTATTCAATTAGCGTCCCAACATTCCCTACAAAATGAGTGTTCTTGAATGAACGTCCCCTTACTCCCTATAAAATGAGTGTTCTTGAAGTGATATCCTCATACTTTCTATTAACCTCCTCATTTGCTACTCAAGACATCCGATATACTAAAATATTTACAATGAAAGAAATAGAGAAGAAGTACTTTAAAAACATTTACTCTGAACGTTTCGAGCCTAGGCTCATTCTCAACAAAAAAGTCTGCAATTAAAATGATAAACAAGTCAGTACATCTAAAATTACAGAAGCGCAGAATATAAACACGAAAAACAAACAAATAAACAAACAAAAAATTTAATTACTAGTAATTTATCGGTTGACTATTTTCAGAGGGTATGCACTCTGCATTTCGTTGAGAGATGGTTTGAGTTTATGAATGAATAACGACTCTAAAATACGTAGGTCTAAGTTGGCGGTACATGTATCTAATATTTTAAATTTGCTAATATCAATATTCTGTTCACAGGAATCATTGCTACAATGTTGTCTGATACTAGAATGAGGAGGAGAGGTAAGCAAGCGACCAGTACGATGACTTCGACTAAAATATTTCACGTGAGGACTACCGCCTGCCCACGGTCGGACTGTGTGGAAGCTGTTTTTTTTTATGGTTTGATCTAGCTGTTTAAAAAACGTTATAACAAAGATAAAGTTCAAAGAAAGCATATTCAATGCATTTTATGTCTCTCGTTTCTACTATCTAAGTAAATGTTGACAAAGCAGCTCCTCCATAACTTTATAGTAGTCAATCTAAAATAGTAAATGATTTCTTGGCTTTCCATTATTTTCCGGGTCTGTCTTCCAATTTCGAGAATGCTAAATGCGCACACTTGCATTCAAATAATTAGGAAAGTTCCATACGCAGACTTCTAGAATTAAAAAATTTCTTGACAATAGAGTATTCACAGAAAAAATTTTAGTTTGAAGTTCAGAAAAAGTACAAGATTTCCCTTTGAATTAATTTACTAGAATCTATTTTTGGACGGAGGCATACATTCTGAGAGCATTTCTGCACTCTGTGTAAAAGAATGTCTTCAAATACTTCCTTCTACTGTTATGCAAACAATATCATGAGGTGTAAGTTCCTCTGCACATTGAAAAGAGAACTTGCCATATGAAAGTATGCATTTATAAAAGAACGTAGTGATTGTTATCGAGTTTTATCATTGCGTGTAAATGTAACTTTCCAAAGTCACATAAACGAAATGATACACTAGGCGCTTGACATCACGGAGAAAATTGTAAGTCTGAGATTTACTTCCCGCGCCTTGATCTCTACAATTGATAGGTCACTAATTATTGTTATAGGCGTTTTGGAAAGCATGCAATTGTAGCAATTACACTCCAGTACAAATACCGGGAACACAAATAGGGAAGGCAGCACTTAATAATGATAGATCGTTTCTTTCATTACTCACGGTGTCCATAATTGTGTTTTGTGAGAGAAACGAAACACTTTTCTTCGCTTCTCATAAGTGCGCACGAAAGGGGTGCACGGGGCTTACTCTCTACACGCAGAATAGAATGAGAGAATTAACGATTTTGTTTCGGTCAACCCCATGCAATTGAGCACACTGTCTCAAAGTATCCGTACTCACATTTCAATCCAAAATGAAGAACCGTAATTTTCAAGACGTCGTTTTTCAAACTGAAATACTAATCATAATATTTCAACACAGCATATTGAAAGGAAGTAGATGATGAAGAGTTACAGCAATTCCCGTTCACGTGAAAATAACATAGGCTTATTCATTTTTTTGCGGAGGTTGAGACGCGGATAAGTCTAGGGGAGCAGCGCCCCTGACGCGACCGCAGTAACCTCACTTCCAGGTCACGACTCTCCTGAACTCGCGCGCTGCGCACATCCTGCGCAGCGCGGCGGTGGCGCGGCGCTGCCGCTCCTGCTGCTTCTTGCCTCCCCGTCAGCCGCGGTAGAGGAAACAAGGTAGAGTCATTTCTATGGGGGAAATGCACCTACTCTTTTTCGGCTAGCCAATTGAACTGCTTTATTTCAAACTGAATGACGTCACCATTGCAACATGTCGTTAGGCCAGTAGCACGGTAAAGGAAACAAGGTAGTCATTTGCATGGGGAAAAAAACACCTCCTCTCCTTCAGCTAACCAATAGAACGGCTTTATTTCAAACAAACTTTAAGGCGTCACCATTGTAACATGTCGTTAGGTCAATAGGTGGCGCCAGATTTGGGGCTAGCAGTGTTATCAGATGCAATTAGAGCGCTGCTATTGGTTCGATGCCATGACGTCAGCATTGCCACACGGTCGACGAAAAAAAGACTGGTTTGACCCTACTTTGTTTTTCCAACCGTGACACATTGCGGGTTGCTAGGATTTCAAAACGCATTGACTTCTGAAGTTGGAGGAGATGAGTATTGACTGTCGACTACTCAACCTAATAATGAGGGAAACTAACTGGAATTGTTTACGTTTGGACTGATAATAGAAGGGATTTTAACTCTACGTATTCATTTGCGAATCTTATATGAGATGTGCAACCCTTTTTCGAATGCTAAATGAGATATTGACTGTCAATGTACTTCGACAATTTTAATGCGCTTCATTAAATCGGTGAAGAAATCAGAGTAAATTCTCGAACAGCACAACACTTTCGATCGATTAAATTCAATATCGACTGGAACGTGTCCCGAAAACTTGTTATAAATACCTCGCGAAACTTGTAACTAAGTTATCACAAAGTTTCTGATTGCTCTTGGTCTAAGAATAATAAAATCACTAAATACTTGCACCGATTTAACAGAGGAGTAACTTCAACGCTGCTGCTGGTGAAGTTTTCATCACTGTTAACTATTCTCACTTAAACACTATAACATGTGATCTTGATATGAATATCTCATCAAGAAGCATGCATGAAAAAATAGAAATAGGAAGTATTCTGGTAGTTAAAGAAGTTCTGGTTTATAGGAAAATGGTTAAACAATAAATATATATAATTCCAGGGAAAGCGAAGAACAGAGTTCACTCAATGAAACACTGTCATATATTTTAGAGTTCCGTGTTCCATTCTGAAGTAGAAGTTAACGACGATCTATGTTTCGTTGAGTTTAGAACATTTTTTAAGAGCTTGGCAAAAAAGTGTTCACTCATTTCATTTTTTAAAAGAGGTGGACTTGATTTTGGGAGCTATAAGGATAAGGTGTTATTCCAGCTAACATATCAAGGAGTTATTTTATCTCTTTTATTATTAGCCCTCTTTGTGCCTCAGTCGCACTTGACTGCAAATATTTACACAACAAAGGAGATAAATTTGAAGAGATGATTGAATAACACAAGTTTATCCATTCTCCTCCTCCCCTTGCCCTCCAGGAGAGAGCAGAGCACGCGGGGATCAAGTTCATCCTCAACGAAACATCCATGAAAGCTTTATATTACTTCTCTTCCGCAAAGTAACAACTCACCTAACTCCACTTTCTCACTCATTACTACATTAAGTCATGAGTTCGTATGATGCTTGCGTTAGCGTTAGTGCTTCTCTTCTCTCCATTGACCTTGTATGGATTGTCTATCAATTAAGGACCTTCACATTAAGAAATTTTTAAAAACTAACTTGTTGTAATACATTTTCATGTATCAACTTTATTGTATATTGACGTTTTTTCTCCCTTTTTTCTTCATCTTTCATTGCCCAGTGAACACCCTTAATTAAAGGTTCTAGTTAATTAACTAATTAACCTAATTAATTAAGGAAAATTTCTTAAGCGCTGTGGGTGCAAAAGCGCGGGTCTTGTACCGTAGGAGCAATAAAGGCGCCAAGTCCTTCAAGTTTGGGTAACATTTTATTGGTCTTGGTATCAAATCCGATAGGGACAAAAACATCATCTACTACTTCAAATCACTCATTTTATTCCCCTTATGTCCTCATTTCTGAACTTTATTCGTACCCTAACTTTAAAACGTTTTTCGTTTGTGTAATTGTTTATTGGACGATATCTGTGATAATTTTTCGTTTATCTTCTGTTTCTTCATATTTCGTCGAATTGAAGTTCCGTTTCTTAGCATTCAGTGTTTTTTATTCTGCGCCAAGCTATTGCCCTCATCATCAGCGCGCCACATGAAAGTTTCGTTCAAAGAAAAATTATTGCGATGAACTAAACAAAACCACTACATCGCAATTTCTGGGTGACGTATGTTAATTTCACATTTAAACGGAAATCCCACGCAGGCGCATGGGAATTCTTAACATTAATGGTCTTTCCGAGACAAAAAGTGTCTCTTTTACCAATGACAACTTTTGTTTGTCTCATTGAAGGTGGAGAATCTCGAGACTTCGTTAATACATTCAGTTACAGCTTGGCAATAAATAGGGAAAGAAAGGGACGACCTTCGGAGCAGTACTGACAGCGTCTGAGAGTCTCACTAAACATCAAGCTGATAACGGAGCGCTTAGTCTCGTGCTCCAAATGCTGTTCATCCAACAACTTGCTACATACCTGACGAGATAAGCGTTGATACCTTCCTTGAGTTTTTGAAAGCTGTTTCAGTGGCAGAATGAACAAATTTTCATTTTTACCAATGACCAATGAAAAGTATCAAAGACAAAACAAGAATTTAATTTGCATCGTACCCCATGCAATCAAAATTTAAACACAACCGCTGTTGTAAACATGAGTTCTGGAGTTTTCATGCAAGACATTTTTTAGACATGATGAGCTGCCAGAGCTCTCTCCCTCTGCCGTGCATGCGCAGTGTTGCTGCTCGCTCATGCCTGACCAGCGCTCAGATACTCTCATCATTCCACGCCGGTACGATGTGTTCGCAGCCCGTTACTGCTGACCCGTCACTCCACCCGTGCCACGTCCAGCCCGCTGCCCGTCCGAGATCGACACTCGTCAGTCCACCTGCGCCGTGTCCCATGTTGCATCTCGGCACCCGTTTGTCCATCGGGGCAATATTCTGCTGGGCACCAAGCTTGTACTCACCCAACATTCACCTGACATCCACCCTACCCTCACCCGATCCCTATCTGGCACTAGAATCCGGCACTCACCCAGCACCAGCACCAGCTCCCGGTACCCACTCAGAACTCGCCCGATACCCACCCAGCACCAGCATTAGGCAACCCCCCAGCACCAGCACATGGCACCCATCCAGCACTCATCTGGCACCCACCTACCACCAGCACCCACCCAAGGCCCCAGCGCAGCACCCACCCGGCACCCGCCTAGCACTAACCCAGCACCCACCCTTGGCCCCCCAACCCTACAAAATCTCCCTCACCTCGCACGCCCACCCGCACGCTTACCCGCACGCCGCTGCTATTCCATTCATTGAGCGAGTGGTGCTGCTGCTGCCGCCTGTGCCCCAAGGTCTCACCAGAAGCGTTGTTTTTGCAAGCCTGTATTTACTCAAAGACTTAGCCTTCAGACAGAGCTGTAGCAAAACCAAAACAAGCTCTCATCATTGCGCAGCCTGATGCTTCTTCGCGGGAGCTCTCAGCGTGGCGCTTTAGAAAAAGCGTTCTTCGAGTTTTCTAGAAGTTTAGACGCTACAGTAAATGTAAGTTAAGAAAACTGTTTTAATTGAAGATGACGTGAAGGTTTACGGATCTCATTGCAAAGAATTTAGCTCTAGCGAGTTTGAAACAAGGCGAATGACAGTGTAATTTCCAACTTTTCTCTACAATGATAAGCGTTTATTTCTATCAAAGTATTCACCTCATTCAGTCGTATTGTGTCGTATACGTAAGTGAAACCAGTAAAAGAATGCAATTACTAGCGTAAATGGAAAGCTTCGATGACCTTTATAAGACTATGGGAGCTAATGTGGGACGAAACTCGTCCACGACCTGATTGCTTGCAACAGGAGTTGTGAGATTGATCGAACTCTCTTAATTTTCTCTAGTTGACGTCAATTACCCTAATAACCGAAACATAAATCTTAGAAAAATGCTCAAGTAAGAATAATATGTTGAGTACTTCTCAGGTTTCAAAAATGAAAATAGGAACGTTGCACAATACTTTTTTTCAACACCTATTTCACAGGTTTCAAATATTTGATCTTGGTTAGCAAATTCTAGAACAACGCACCGAAAAAATGTTTTTCCGCAAAACTTCTTGTCCTTAATTATGCTTCAGTCATACGAATAGAAAGTATAACTGCACTTTCAAATCATCGTTTCTTGGAATGTGAAAACATTTTCTTGATATACAGACTTACCCTGTAGTTTTTGGTTTCCATTCTCCTGAGATCTTGGTGACTTTACAAAGCCGGATAGATACGCCGCTGGCTGGTGGGACAGGAAGAGCCACAAACCACCACAGAGGCAGGCTTAGCTAAATAGACCACTGAAGTCTTATCAGCCTAACCGCCTAAGTGCTGCTCAGTCCATTATGAAATAATTTCCTGAAGTGTAAACTTTCCAGGCAATACAAAAACTCAGCTCGTTTTCATCACTTTTGCTTATTTAGCGGTTCCTTACGGAGATTCAGACGATGAGGAGATTCAGTATGTCAGGAGGAGCCGCTTTGAACTAGAATGTAAAAACAAAACGATTCACTTTGACTACGCTGAGTCAAATACTAGCAAAATTCTTTTTTCTGATCTCAGGTTTGAACGAGAGAGTTTTTGTTCCTCATGAGCTTGATCGAGATGGCGGAGAAGTGGTAGGGGAAAGAGTAATCTAAAACCCACGGTGCAGGCACTGATAAATATCTTCTTTAGATGTCGTCGTGAAATTAAATTCCTATTGCTCACCTGAAAATGGTTATGTCTCATTTCTGCCGAACAATCCTGAATGTATGAGAATACAGGATGTACACATTCTAGTCACATCGGAAGCTGGGTACGCCATTTAGCCTTGAACTTTGGAACATCTGATTATATCACAGTTTAATTGTTTAATTTTCCAAATTTCACTGATTTGACCTATATTGTAATTATTATCTAAGAAGATTAAGCACATGCAATGCATGCCATTAAATTTAAAACAATGCGTGGCCACTCGCCACGTAGATAAATCGTTTCATTGCCCTCACACACTGTACTGTACAACTGATAAAGAAGGTTTAAAGTAGAATGGCGAGATAAAGTATAGATAAGTGCGGAATGATAACTTTTTATTCATTTCAGGAGTCGGCACTCGTTGAATTCAAGTTTCAAGTATGAAGATCCAGCTAGATTACTTTCATACATATCAGAGGAAAGCTGTGAGCAGACCCAACAATGTGAAAATGGTGGTTGTGCTAGTATTTTTGTACAGGCGTAATGAAATTGTTGATTTCAGCCGATTCAGTTAATAGAACTTGTGCACATCATTCTTCACCTGACTCAAGCGAAAAAAAATATATATTTTATTACTACACTAAAAAAAATCCCGGTGATGTATTGTGTGCGTGTTCTGGTTTCCAGAGTCACTCAAAATGAATCATCATGGCATTCTCAACCCGGTGGCCTCATGAGACAAAACGCTCCGGTGGCCACAACCCGGTGGCCTCATGAGACAAAACGCTCCGGTGGCCACAACCCGGTGGCCACAACCCGGTGGCCTCATGAGACAAAACGCTCCGGTGGCCACAACCCGGTGGCCTCATGAGACAAAACGCTCCGGTGGCCACAACCCGGTGGCCTCATGAGACAAAACGCTCCGGTGGCCACAACCCGGTGGCCTCATGAGACAAAACGCTCCGGATTTATTCACTCGCTACCCAAGTGAGACGCTAAAATAACGACAGTAAAAAATGCCACCTCTAAAGTTAACATTTTTATTACGGTGTAAAATTACAATTGGGAAATTATATTACTTACTCTAAATAAGTTAAACTTAACTGTTAAGAAAAAAATTTGAATGCGTCTTTTTTCGCGCCTATGTTTTTGAGTAAATTTTGCAAAAATCCAAACATTGACACCGTGCAGTGAGGATACCGTGCAGTGAGGATACCGTGCAGTGAGGATACCGTGCAGTGAGGATACCGTGCAGTGAGGATACCGTGCAGTGAGGATACCGTGCAGTGAGGATACCGTGCAGTGAGGATACCGTGCAGTGAGGTGTTGAGCTGCCACGTGCTGGCCAGAAATTTTATCTTCGAAAGTGCAAGAAGAACGTTATATAATAATAAAATTCTGGATGAAGAAAAGGAGCTTATATTATTGAAAATTGTTCACGAATAATTTCACCCATAACTTAACTCTGAACAATACTTAGATGCGCGAACCACGCAAGTAAGAGTGTTTAAACTGATAATGCAGAATTAAATGCACCAAAGCTTATGGAGAAAACAAAATTACCCATGATAAATTTTGATAGATGTTGTGTTCAAGTGTTCCAGACTCCTCTAATATGAGTAAATCATTTGACAAAGTTCTCATGGAAAGAAAAACAATTCCGTCGTAAGAACCCAGCGGTCTTGAAGGCAGCTGAGCACATGAACGACCACTAGCACAGTTCGCGATTCCGGTAACCTTTTCAAAGTCCACCCACGCATGCCGTGGAACTTGAATGAATGGCTCCTTTTTTGTTCATACATTTAAAGGGATAAAAAATGGAGGCGCTACGCACGAGGAAGTTTCCCCAGCAACTAAGCAGTAAAAAGTCGGCAGTGGACGCCTGGCGCCACGCTCGGCTGGAGCTCGGCCTCTCTTGCCTGCATCTCCACGGCCTCTCTTGCCTGCATCTCCACGGCCTCTCTTGCCTGCATCTCCCCGGCCTCTCTTGCCTGCATCTCCACGGCCTCTCTTGCCTGCATCTCCACGGCCTCTCTTGCCTGCATCTCCCCGGCCTCTCTTGCCTGCATCTCCTCGGCCTCTCTTGCCTGCATCTCCACGGCCTCCTCCTTGCTATTTGAGCGATCTTATGTGCGCCACTCCACTTGTTTTACTTCCAGTACTGTTCTTACTTGACTTACACGTCTGCCCTTGTTCTACTTCCACCACTGCACTTGTTTTACTTCCACCACTGCACTTGTTTTACTTCCACCACTGCACTTGTTTTACTTCCACCACTGCACTTGTTTTACTTCCACCACTGCAGTTGTCTTATTTCCACAACAGAAATTAATTTGCATTCACCACTATAATTATGTGACATGCAGCAGTTGGAATCTTCGTTTCAAATTAAGAGCTCAGTTCGTAGCTCTGGCTAGTAAGTGCTCTGATTTTCCCACCCTTGTTGAATAGTTAAATAAGCAGTGCTAGTAAGTGCTCTGATTTTCCCACCCTTGTTGAATAGTTAAATGAGCAGTTGTTTTAGTAATATTAGTGAAAGTTACCAAATGGTTTGCAGTGCAATTAGCCGCGAATTTCATTCGAACAATATCACTAAAAAACATCCTTAGTTGCCTTGGTTTCACATTACTATTACGTTTAACTTTTTTCATCTAAAGAGTTTTTCCTGCCAGGCTGTAAAAATGTCATTTTGCTTTTGCCAAGAAATTTCACTGAAACTTTCTTATAACATTTTAAATTTCACCTCATTTGTTTTAATTAGCTCGAATTTATTTCAGAGCTGTTCAGCCTCTCACAACTTCCAGCCTCGTTCAAGAACTGCGATCAGGTTGGGCTTAGCAGCTACAAAAAGTGCGCAGTTGCTTACAGCGCTATTTTTCCCACAGCTAATTTAGGCTTAGGTCCGAACGACCATAAGCTTCTATTATCATGCTACATTATTTCGAAAGCAACGAACTGATGTTTGATTTGCTACTTCATCTTTGGGGAGATAATAGGAAGCTTGAGATATTACATATAAAATAAAGATGTTATTGAGATACTTTGATAACTACAGTAACAATAGAAAGTACTGTCCCTGATCTTAACAGTAATTTTAAGAACAATCAGCTTGATCATAATTACCTTTAACGAAAAGTGAAGATATTATTTTTCAACTCAATGGAATTAATCAAACAGAGACAAGTTGTAGGGCAAAATATAGGGTAAACTGAACCGCGATTTCTCGAAGACTAATGACGAAACTCCAATTTTCGAATTTCGAGGAAAACTCATTGCAAATTCAAATGCGAAGGCGAGTCAAGAAACCATCCCGAGCGCTAACACAGGGTAGCCTATCATGAGTCTACCCGACCATGCGTGAGCTCAAAGTAGAAAGTTCAGAGTGCCAAAAAAGTTCAGAAATGCCCATTGGAGGCCAGAATAAGCAATAAGGGGCTTGCGAAACACGCCACCGCTTTCACGACTCCACTCTACGCTGTTCCGACTGGATTTGGTCGTGACCTTTTTGCTCTTGTTTCTGCTCGGAGCAACTCATTCTTTCCTCATAGGCAGCACTGGCCCGATGGGCAGTCGATACCGCAGCTCTGCATCTCATTCATTGCTCGAGTCCAGTCAACATCTCCAACGAATTTAAATGAAGGCGAGTGCAGACGAAAGAACAGAATGAATGTGAGCAGCTTCTTGTGAAGACGATTTCATTCTTACACAAATCTGTGTCAACGCAAATGGTGAACAGCTGAGATTGCGCAGATGATGTTGCAGTTTTAAAAACCATGAGTACTCAATTATGAATACAACCTCAGGCTAACCTGAGACGCGGAATTTGTTATTGCACTCAAACTGACGACGATGTTGCTATCTGGCGTATCCCACTGCTCGTCAGGAATAAGCCTAGAGCTCTCAACAGGCAAATTTTGCATCCTAAAACAGAAAAAGTGAAGGATGAACGAGTGGTTTGTACGATGGTAATCTCTCGAGCAGTAGCTGAGTATCAGTGCTGACTCCAGCTAACGACTTTACAAGGAGCGGCAAACTGCAAACTCTGCTGAGGCGTATGGGAGCTGCTGAGGCGCTGCTGAGGCACATGGGAGCTGCTGAGGCGTATGAGAGCTGCTGAGGCGCTGCTGAGGAACATAGGAGCTGCTGAGGAGCTATTGAGGCCAGCAGTGCAGGCAGGTCAGTAAAGGAACCTCCTGCACCGCGCGCCTATGCCTGTAGGCCCCAACCCACAAAGACCAACAAACTCTCTGACTCACTCTATGCTGTAACTACTCTTTCTGGTAATTTGAAAACCCTGAATAAGCTAGTCGTTTATTTTTCAGAAACTCAGAACAGTTGGGTTAATCATTTGCGACACCCGCACTACTTTGAGGTAAGTTGTTTGGAGTTCCAGGAAACATTGCGAGCTATTATATTTGAGTAAGAGCTGAAATATAATAAAATGACTACAATCGGGACTGCAACCCAGGTTTACTGATATGAATATCAAAATATATTATGAGTAAATTCCGGTGTGATACAATATCTTCTTTTCACACAGTCACATCCTGGCACTCGCTCTCCCTTAACTTTGAGCACGTAGCGGCCAACAAACCCGTCACGCGGGAATCTGATGTATTTAACGCAGGCGGAGAAAGAGAGCCGAACTTTCAAATAAAAAGAAGTTGCCGCTGTGGCAAAGCTGGCGGCGTAATTCGTTTAAGTCGACTTGGCAACGCTACGTGCAAGAGAACACTCATCATTCGCGACAACCCGTCAAGTTAACGATGTAACAAGTTATTTATCAGGGATTCCTTCAGAATTGTGTGATAGATAGTCCAAACCGATTACCTTATAAATTGACTTCAGATCAACTAAGATCCTCTGCAAATAAAATCATTAGTCGCATGGAACGTCAATTCTTAACTGAAGTACGCTCAGTGCCAAGCACCAGGATTTGCATCTGACATCGTGCGACTGAATTTTTCCAATTTTGGTGAATTCAAGCAAAATAATTTTGTCTGGGCAGAAATAATGAGCTATAGTGCAGATTTTCTCCGAGAATACGAGTATCTCTGAGTTCATGAACTTCGCTTCTGACTATTCATAGAAAAAACAATTTTATGCATATTCTACTATTTCACCTGCGCAACTTTAAAATAAATATCAGCTCTGGTATATAGTAATGACTTCAACAAATGAAGCCCACTTCACTAGATTGCCACGGTACGTACGAGAGGAAATAATAAAGCAACTCTGCGGGTGCAACGAAAATGTGTCAATACGGCTCTGCCCAGCGCAGCAATGAGCAAGAGAAACAAAGGCAAAACGAGCGAGACGGACAAGAGATTTGATGGACGAGACAAGGCGTGACGTCATGCAAGCAGCGGAGCGTAACCAACCCGCAGGAGGCTCTGATTAGCTCCCAGTCCAAGAGGCGGAAGGCGCGCTGGCGTGCCCATGTATGGTCCGCTGGCTGCTCATTCATTTCGAGAAAAAAGATGAAGGCTTTGGTAGCAGCTAGCAACAAGCGTTAGTTCGGTGTACTTTCGTTTGGTTTGCTAAATTGAGGCTTGTAGAACGAGTGATGCTCGCACCATCCAAAGTAATATCCGCACTGTCACCCAATGAAGCGTTTACAACGTTCAAGAAAATTCGCCGGAGAAATATTTTGAGCTTTTAGGTCTTACCGTCCAACATTTCGGACCCCTCCTTGAATTGCACGTTGGCAAGAACAGTGCCCAAGCATTTGCTTCTCTGCTGACACTCAGAATGTTGTCTTAGTTTACTGATGGCAAGCGGAAAACGGAAAAATGTCTCTCCTCTGAAGCTCATAACGATTGTAGCTTAACATGTTTACCTTCTTGCATATGTGCACGATTAAATGAAAACATTGCCCAAATTGAACTATGGTTTTTAACCATTCACAACGCATTAAACTTCGAAAAAAGTTTACCTGTTGAGTATGAAGTTCGCGTTTCTAGTTGGGAATAGTGAGACGGATTTTAGTCTCACGTAAAACGCATATGCTAAAATGTCGAAACACTTTTCCAGTATTGCAGATGTAGCTCCACCCACCACATCGAACTGCCAAATCGCGACCTTCCAACGAATAGTTCGAAGACGATAAAGAAAAGAAAAGAGGCTTGACCAACGGTAACCTTAGTTAGAAACCCAAAATGATTTTAATGCCAAATTACAGCAAGCACTTGAAGAGAGAATTAATGCAGACCCTCTGATCAGTACAGATTTCACTCTGTCTCCTGACGTTGGAAAGAAAAAATGTGATGGATGTGCCGTTGATGAAAAATAAGAACCGTACACAAACACAGCAACCAGTAACGTCAGAAAGAAGTCCCGTCAATGAATAAATCAGATGTGTAAAGGGGGGGAGTCGTCTCACCACAACGATAATTTTTATATCATGTGCAACAGTCTTCTCAACTCAATCCTAATCCAGGAATAGTGAATGTTGAAAGGCATCTAAACTGTACATGCTGAATTTTACTGCCGCGCTGACCGTTAGAACTCACATTTGATACGCAACCTAAAAGACTGAAGCTGAGTTTCCTAAGATCGAGTCCGCCAGATCCGCTGGACTTATAATGAATCTAGCGTTCTTTTCAGCTCGAAGGTAAGATTTTTTGCGGGTAGACCGAGTCCGTCAATGGGTGGGCGTGCAGGCCCTGGGGCACAATGTGGGCCTGTACATCCATGTGCTGCTCCTCCCAGCCTCTGCATCCGTGGAGCTGTTGCTGCTCCTGGTCTCTGTTCCCGTGGAGCTGCTGCTGCTCCTGGTCTCTGCATCCATGGAGCTGCTGCTGCTCCTGGTCTCTGTATCCGGGGAGCTGCTGCTGCTCCTGGTCTCTGCATCCGTGGAGCTGCTGCTGCTCCTGGTCTCTGCATCCGTGGAGCTGCTGCTGCTCCTGGTCTCTGCATCCATGGAGCTGCTGCTGCTCCTGGTCTCTGTATCCGTGGAGCTGCTGCTGCTCCTGGTCTCTGCATCCGTGGAGCTGCTGCTGCTCCTGGTCTCTGCATCCGTGGAGCTGCTGCTGCTCCTGGTCTCTGTATCCGTGGACCTGCTGCTGCTCCTGGTCTCTGCATCCGTGGAGCTGCTGCTGCTCCTGGTCTCTGTATCCGTGGAGCTGCTGCTGTTCCTGGTCTCTGCATCCGGGGAGCTGCTGCTGTTCCTGGTCTCTGCATCCGTGGAGCTGCTGCTGCTTCTAAACTTTACATTCAAAAAGCCTTTTCGGAAAAACGAACGGCTCAGAATTGAAAGGCAAGCAACCAACAGGACAGACTACTATGCGACTTAACACAATGGTTAAAACAGAGCATGACATCGAGTTAGCAAAGAAGATGGCTGGAAATAGGAAAGCATGTAATGGCATGAGTGTCAATTCAGCAAGAGAGCAAAGTAGCAACATGAATGGCTTAAGAGAACTGTAGCAGTATGGATACTAACAAGTAGCAATCACATAGTGTGTAGCAAGGATGATGACTACGTACAAATCTTGAAAAGAAGAGTAGTACCATGGATGGCACCTTCAGGTTATAGAGCATAACAACAGCGTGTCTGACTATTAGAGTAGAAACAACACGAATTATGACACTAAGGCGAGTAAAAATACGGTGGACACTGAATTTTTATTTTAAATGATGGG
Organism: Platorchestia sp. MABIK; assembly: GCA_014220935.1. Lineage (NCBI taxonomy): Eukaryota > Metazoa > Arthropoda > Malacostraca > Amphipoda > Talitridae > Platorchestia > Platorchestia sp. MABIK. The sequence continues at coordinate 28,297 of JACJUY010005903.1, forward strand.
TATATTCTATCATTAAGGACACCCATTGATATACAGTGCGGAAATAAAAATCGACAAGTAATGAATAGCGGAACAAGATTCGTACACTCGCATGCATAAAATTACATTGCTGTTCCGTCACAAATATCAATGACATACACACATAGTGTACTTCTGTGTACTTTACCATGAAGCGTGTAACGCAATCGAACACACAATAGATGAGCGCTAATGGCTACCTAAAATCTTACGATATTAATTCAACAAATTTTCTTCAATAGTGTTGACATTGTATTCCGCTATGATGCGGATATTTTTAGGTTGGTGTTAACGTTACTTTTTTTAAATGATTTTATAGCGATTTTAAACGAAGGGTTTCGATCTCCATGAAGAGCCTTTTATTTGCTTAATTTCTTGGGTAGAATTTTAAGGTTTTGTAAGTATGTAATGGAAAGCATTGCGGAAGTAAAGCGCAACAGGGGACCATCTGTTAATGAGAGAATTACTCTACCGAAAGGAAGAATCGAGCAGCGAAAAACAACAATGGCGTTGAAAATGGCGATGAGCATCAAAAGTTGCTTCAGGAACTGCACAAATGGCAGCATGAATACCGTGCAAGGAATGAAAAGGGAATTTTAACGCTAATGGAACCCATGCGTTATGGGAAGGTGTGAATATATAAGCTCAGGAACAAACAAAAGCAGCACACAACGTTTGAAGGAATGACACACGAAAAATAAGTAAAGGAAACAAACAAATACAGAAGGCAATGAGAAGAATTTGCGCAGCGAGATCCCTGGGGCTAAACGAACAAAAAATCAAGACCAGACTGCGCCACGTCGAGGCTTGCGAGCGCGACGTCCATCTCCGCAACGCGCTCCTGCGTAGCGATCGTGCATGAACTTGCGGCTGTTGCGTCGTTGTCATGACGGCGCTCGGCCGACGTCGCCGCTGCGGTGCCGATGGACTCCAGCCACGAGCATCAACCCGAGAAATTGATGTGCGAGGAGGGTTATTGTAGTACAGACCACTTGGAGATTAACGGGGAATTTATAAAGCACCAGCATGTTGGAGAGCAAAGAAGATTTATGCATGAGCATTGTGTTAGAGATATATGAAAATCTATGCACGACCAACAATTTGAAGAGTGAGGAAAATCTAACCAGCACCACGAATATTACTGCTAGTTTAAGGAGGCTCGCTCAATGCGCGTGAAGGGAAATATAAGCAGAAAAATAAAATAGATAAGGCCTATGTTAGAAAAGGAATTGTTAGAAGCCAGCACGAATAATTGACGATTTCAAATTTTTGCTTGAGCCGCTGACAATCGCCGCCGTCAATTAGTACATCCCCCCCATTCCTAGCAGCGCCGGAGCTGCGCAGCAACTGCGCAAAGATGTCCACTCGACACACAGTGGTTGCTTTCATCCCATCTTTTGAGCGTGAGGTGGCGCAGTTCTGCGCAGCCGCATGGCAACCTTGGCTGCCATCTGAAATACTGCGAAGCCCTGCTCTGACTCGTGCTTTACTGCGCTGAACTGCGCAACGCAAGCCTTCCTGCGCTAATCTGCGCGGACGCCAGCACTGATTTTTTATTGAGCTTTCACTGCAGATATAGCGCCTCATTTCATCTAATAAATTGGCACCAAAAGCTGGTGGATTCGAATATACCTCAAACCATTTAAAACCATTGTGTCTCTTTTAATTTTCTTTTACCTGTTAAAATTCCTCTTCAAATTTAAATTTACAGTCACCCTGTTCGAAAGAGATCTAAAATAACGAAGCGTAACTTAGTGACTTCTCTACAGCAGATAGACGGCCGAAATGCGAGTGAATTTGGGCAGCACACTGCTACATCACATGCAAGTTACACACGTAGGAGACATACGTGGATATCCTACTTACGTGGTCGTTACGTAGCGCAGGATGTCACTCATTTGGAGTCTACAACGCGTACGCGGGCAACGATACGCCGAGTTATAATAGGGAAGTTTCCATTCAATTCGGCACGCCGCATCTGGGGCAGCTATAGACACGCACTTCAAGAACTAACCTAAAGAATCGACAGAAATTCATAGAATGCTCATCAAAAGAGACAGGATGTTGGCAAACTTAACACTGAAATGATATTAGTCGCTCTAGAGATGAGACGCGCAGAGATGTAGGGTTTTTTCAATTAGATTATCGTTTTATCAGCGATGTTTTTTTATTATTAGCGCACATTTATAGCTGTTTAAGATATATAACCTCAGACAAATTCAGTTGTATGAAAGACATGCTCGTCACACAACTACACAAGCGGGAGCACAAAAATGGGATGACAACACCGACATGGACACCAAAATGAGGACGCTTCTGAGCGCATTGGAGGTGGTGAGCACGTGCACTGAGCTGCAGCACGCACAGCAGGCTGCAGCACGTGCACTTAGCTGCAGCATGCGCAAATGGCTGCAATAAATAGTGTGATCGGAACAAACTCGTTGCGTAACTATAACTGATATAACTGGTGTGTTTTCCACTGAGAACTCAGTGGAAAACACACCAGCAATAAGATCCTGGATAAGCAGGAATAATTTAGTTTTAATTGTATTTAATCATACGCACAACTATGTACATGCAAAGTATTTAATAGATACATTTATTTTCACAAGTATACTTGTGTCACAAAACAGAGATAATAATAGATTTCCTATTGAGTAAGATGCAAATAAAATGAGCACGCTGGCAAATCTCTGAGATGTTTGGACCCTGTAAAGCACTGCAATTGATTCCCTAAAAATCTCGTTCAATGCTCACTAGATAGCCGAAGAGAAATCTCTCTAAACCACGTAACTTCGACTGGTGCTGGCCCTGTACAGCACTGCAATACAGCTGTACTACCAGTAACTGACCGATGCTGGCCCTGTACAGCACAGCAATACAGCTGTACTACCAGTAACTGACCGGTGCTGGCCCTGTACAGCACAGCAATACAGCTGTACTACCAGTAAATGACCGGTGCTGGCCCTGTACAGCACTGCAATACAGCTGTACTACCAGTAACTGACCGGTGCTGGCCCTGTACAGCACAGCAATACAGCTGTACTACCAGTAAATGACCGGTGCTGGCCCTGTACAGCACAGCAATACTGCTGTACTACCAGTAACTGACCGGTGCTGGCCCTGTACAGCACAGCAATACAGCTGTACTACCAGTAAATGACCGGTGCTGGCCCTGTACAGCACAGCAATACAGCTGTACTACCAGTAACTGACCGGTGCTGGCCCTGTACAGCACAGCAATACAGCTGTACTACCAGTAAATGACCGGTGCTGGCCCTGTACAGCACAGCAATACAGCTGTACTACCAGTAAAATAACAATTTTACAGCGTGAAAGCAGGCAGTGATTCACGTTGCTGAGCGCAATGCCTTCTGAGAACTTTGACAACAGGCTGATGGATGCACTGCTGACAGAAGAACTTCGCTCTCGACATCAAATGAGAAAATCCGAGAGGAAATATCAAGCATAGTTACGTCTCCCACTCGTGGAATGAGAAGAAAAAAGCGTGTTTGATGCTTGTCAGTGTACGCTACCTTGAATAAATCGGGAGAAAACAAAATTGATCTAAAACTATCGTGGTTATGTCGGTGCATCTGAGCAGCAAACTTACTATCTGCCGCCTTTTTTGTGGCGTGAGGGCTGATGTGTGGCGTGAGGGCTGATGTGTGGTGTGAGGGTTGATGTGAGGCGTGTGGGCTGATGTGTGACGTGTGGGCTGATGTGGGGCGTGAGGGTTGATGTGTGGTGTGAGGGTTGATGTGAGGCGTGTGGGCTGATGTGGGGCGTGAGGGCTGATGTGTGGTGTGAGGGCTGATGTG
>JACJUY010005903.1:32280-55540 GCA_014220935.1 Platorchestia sp. MABIK
TGAGGGCTGATGTGGGGCGTGAAGGCTGATGTGGGGCGTGAGGGCTGATGTGTGGCGTGAGGGCTGATGTGTGGCGTAAGGGCTGATGTGTGGCGTGAGGGCTGATGTGTGGCGTGAGGGCTGATGTGGGGCGAGACTCGTCACTATAAGAATGTCGGCTGCGCACCTCCCCGCCAGACCGCTAAGTTATACGACGCGACGAAGCTTTGATGTCGCTCCTGACGTCCGCGATTGCCACTCAAGCAACATATAATGTGAACCTAAAATGCTGCGAGAGAAGAAATGCATAAATGATATTGAGAAATGCTTACCCCTGAATTTTTCTTAATGTTTGTAAATGAGCTCTGGTGACGTTAAAAACGTTACAGACTCTACAGGAAAAATGCGTAGCAAAATTATAACTCGGTGAAAGAAAGTACGAGGTTCTCGAAACGGGTTTGAAGAGGATCAAGTGTGGTACATAAATTTCGTATTTGTATGCTCTTTTGTACCTTGGGAGTTGAGCAAGAAAAGTTTTGGTTTAGGTTAGAAAGTTGCGAAACATCGCCTCGACGGCTACTGAATGGTTCGATGCTCTGATTAAACGACATAAAATAATATTGCAAGCGATGGTTGCGTTCAGTGACGTTGAAACTAACATAAGCTTGGAAAACAAACTCTGGGGTCCAAGAACGAATGAAACATTGAACAAGAAATAGTGTTCTTCTAAATTTATAAGCAACTAAAACGTATTTCAGAAGTTTCCATTTGCAACAGTTTACATCACAAAGTTTCTGGATCTCCTCACTCAATCCGAATTTACCGCAAAAATTAGGCTAAATTCCCTATAACAAAAGCGCTTCATTTTGAAAAACGATAAGTTCTGTATTTCTCTATTCGTTTCTGTATGAAGATATGATGGACAACATGCGCTCAAACTTCAATTAATTCAATGTAGAACTAATAAACCTGTTATGATGGGGCCGTGCTCACATCTATCTACCATATGATGCAATGACTGTAAAACCGAAATCAAATTGAGCCCAGTTATACATCTGAGTGACCATTGGGTGAAGTTTTTTAAATTTTATGATGGCACACCCACAAATTGGAAGAGCATAAAGCAATGGTACTATGTGCTACACACGGTACTGGTCGTTATTGAGCTACGATGTCGTCGAGATCTCGGTCATTGTCCAATTTTAAGGCAGATTAAGAGGCTGCAGCGGTACAGCTCGCAGTGAAATTTTTTTGTCTCCTTGGCCAAGCTACGTGCTGCGTTTTTTCGGGCCCAAATCCTTAAGTTTCATCTTTTCTAAAATAAAATTTCAGTAATATATGGAACCTCTACTGGTTTGCCAAATGAGCGTAGCCAAGTCGACAGGGGAACTTTTCCTGCCAGCAGCGCCACTGCAACGACGTAATTTTTTTGAAAATCTAACCTCGAGCGAGCACTTTGTTCACAAGGCACGGACGCCGAGCAGCTCATCGATACTGAGGTAAACATCTCAATTAAGGAGTCTTCAATTCTCTTCATTGAGGAAGTGAGATCCTAGGCTACGTTCTCTTCTTTCGAACTTCAAGCACCGTCGTCAGTTCTCAATTGTTATGCATTAGAATATCGCAAAATATTCCCAATCCCATGTAGCGGTGTTCGATGTTAAAAAACCTTCCTTGCCCAGAGTAGAAAAATCTAACCTCAGGCACAATTTAGTGACGCAAATTTTAGCATCACAATCAATTGGAAACGCCTCAGTTTCACGAAGTTTCCCAGTTCCTGCAATTGCATCTAATTTTTTTGCACAAGTGAACGGCAATCAAGAGCCAGCACTCTTGAGTACAGGGCAATTTTTTTTTATTCTACCTGGGCGCTCACGTCTCGACAGTCCCTGCAAACCAAAGAGAAGCCCTCATCAGTATTTACAGCTCGGGATGAGTGAAACTGGAACCCCTCATGAGCTGGCTGATTAAGGCAGCACGAGGATATTGAGCAGCTCATTGAGGGCGCAGATCACGCGTCGCGGCTGCAGCATGAGCGACAAATTCGAGTGCATTTAAGGCCTCGTCGCAAGTGATTGTTAAAGCGAGTCCATAAACGGCGACGAGCTGGCGCGCCGCCCCCGCCCCTTCCCTCGCCGAGGTGCCCCCTGACGCATGGAGAATGGAGAGACCAAACTACAGCCTAAATTCTTGTCATTTCATTTATTTTTCCAAATCATTTTATGCCTTTTTCCAAAATTGTTTGTTCGAGTCCCCGCAACGAATGTGTCGCCACCTAGCCGTGTTCCGCAAGAAATAATTCGTACTTTCAGCAAAGTTCTCACCCCGTACGTCGTGGTGCACTCTGCCAAAACGTCCGATTTGTAACATTGAAACTTTTCTTCTTCAAAAGTCAGGTGTGATGTTGGTTGAAACTGAACACGTAATGCGTTGGAAGTGAGATGAAAAAAATTTCTTAGTTTAAGCATTTTCCACCGTCGAGCAATAAAAAAGCAGTGTTATAAAAACATTCCTTAATAGTAGTCCTGTTAGTGTAAATCATTTTTTCAAGTTTTTAGGGAAAAAATTATCCAGATTCCGCATGCAATGTAATTTCAACTGAGATAACCTTTAAAATTCTCTTACGCAAGGATCAAATCGCCGTAACCGTCATTAATTTTTTTTAAATTGATCCTTCGCACTGATCATCTTCGAACATCCGGAGCAGACAGGAAAAGGCAAAATATTAATGTTTGTTGAAGTTAGAGGCCGCTTGTTTTACCGTCGGTTGTCCTGACAAGTGCGAAATAGAGGGAAGACTGTTGGAAACGAAGGAACTTGCTAGAAACTGCTACAAATTTGTCACGATTTTCATAAGGTCAATTGAGTACAAACCACACACTTCTCGCCAAACACTTTATAAGTGAATAGCATTCATGCACATCGTGTTTTTGTTTATTTATCTCAGAATTATCATGAAGAACAATCAGTTAGAATATTTTGAAAGAAATTCCCCGGCATAGCGCAATTCTTAAGCCCTTTTTTTCTTTGCATTTCAGGTGTTAGTTACGCGGTCTACGTGCTTGACACACATTTGACAATCCATGGTGGAGCATCGGATGCACACCGCTAAGAAGTGGAGCAAGCACCGAGGCAAAATGCTATGGAATTTGCCACTCGTGCAAGGTGTTAAGATTTTTGAGAAGTCATGTTAACTCTTCCTTATATTGAAATAACATTTTATTGCTAATTAAATCGACAGTAATTCAAGCCACAAGATGAATCATTAAAAAGGGAAAAAATACGAGCGAGCATGCACTCTCATTACACAATCAATTTGACCCTTTGATTAAAACCGTTGAAAAATAACAGCTCATAAATATAAAACGTACGTAGGATTACGACTTCACTCAATTAAAGTCAATCTACAATGTCATGAAAATCAACAACCTAATGTTAAAGTTTCTAGAATACCTGACAGCCTCTGATGGCTGGCTCATATTTGCCGACAACACAAGGTGCACATTAGCGCCACAAAACAGGTGATGCACAGCAGAGTTTATATTCATCGCAATGAAGCAAGGGAGATGGCAGGAAGGGCAGCAGGGTTCCCTAAAGCAGGGGTTCTCAAAATGGGGTCCGCAGACCCCCAGGGGTCTGTGGCACTTTGACAGGGGGTCAGCAAAATTTATCGAATTTATCAGTGGATGAAGTTGAGGGATTTATTTACAGCTTTCCATGACTGTTGATATTATGGAACAGTGCGTACAGTGTATATATGCATGCAATTCCTGAGGGGAACACATGTGAGGAGGTCCTCAGCTTTTTTTTGTGTAATAAAAGTGGTCCTTGATTGAAAAAATTTTAAGAACCCCTGCCCTGAGGCGCACTCCCTGAGTAGCTTTACGAGAGAGGCGAGTGACCTCAGCGCTGGAGATCCGGACCTCAGATTGGGCTCACAACACAAACTGCTTTTCAAGCTTAATATTTTCAGGCTTCCACGTTGTGGAGACTTTCTGGTTGGCTTCATATTTTGACTGGGCGAGAATTCACAAAATTTTGGCTGCGTGTAATGAGTGAGCCAGAATGGACATGGTTTTTTGATTCATTTTTCTAAAAATGAGCACGAAAATTTTTTTCGAAACAGTGCAAAATATTTCATCGCTAATATATTAAGTCATCATCGCTCTGCTGATGTCTCATGATTGAAAAGAAGATTGACTCAAATCAGATTTGTAGTTCAAGCAGCTTGATCAAAGCTCTATGCAATGTATTTATTTTACTTCATTGAGGTAGGATTAATGGTCTCATATTTTTACAGCCGAAAAATTACCATACTAGTCACAATTGGGACGAAGGAAGTACTATTTTACTCTAGAACGTAACGCGACAAGTACCATTCTCCACTAAAACTAAAACTAAATGAATTCCATTTTTCTATGTACCGAGATATCAAGAATTTTGTGCATTTTCTGAACTGGGGACCTGAAAATGAAAGATGAGTTGTTTTTTAAGGACTCAAATGGTTGATGAGTACACGAGACTGCGCACCGCGCTCTGGGAGAGCATCCTACAACTCTGTCTCCTGCAGCAAGGACGTGTCGATGACGATGCCCTAAATACCGCAGAGTGCTAGATAGCCTTACTCTACGGTAGATACGACTGCAGGCGAAGAGGAACAGGCACAAAGCCGTACTCTAGATACGACTGCAGGCGAAGAGGAACAGGCACAAAGCCGTTCTTTAGATGCGACTGCAGGCGAAGAGGAACAGGCACAAAGCCGTTCTTTAGATGCGTCTGCAGGTGAAGAGGAACGAACAGGCACAAAGCCGTACTCTAGATACGGTTGCAGGAGAAGAGGAACAGGCGCAAGGCCTTACCCTAGATACGGTTGCAGACGAAGAGAAACAGGCACAAAGCCGTGCTCTAGATACGACTGCAGGCGAAGAGGAATTGGCACAAAGCCGTATTGTAAGTACGGTTGCAGGTATTGTATTGCAAGTATGGCAGGTAGGCACGGCTGCAGGTGTAGAATGCCACTCTCAGGCCATGCCCAACAACAAATACGGCTTAAGCTACACTTGTGTCACTGTGAAGCAGCAGCAGGGCTGGCGACTGGCGTGCAGGTGGTCAAATTTAGTCCCTTCGTGCGGAAGGAAATGTGCTCATGCCGAGGCTCGCTTTGTCCCTTTGTGCTTTATGCAAAAATACGCGCGTGCGGAGCGGCAGGCAAGGCCCCAAATTGGGGAAATGGTGCATTAAAAGATGGTCAACTAGTTCGTGTGGGGAGACACGACTCATTGCGCAGTGTCACTTGTTATAGTGAACGTGTACAAAAGATGCGTCAGCGCAAAGTTGGGTAACCTTTTGCCGTGAGGGGTCTAGGTGAACGTATGCACAACTCATGAATAACTTTAAGGGGGATTAATACGCCTAAAAACACGCGAAACAGCTATCAAAACGTTGTTAAAGGAAGGTCACCGTAAAAAACAAGCATTTTATTAGTTGTTGTTTTTTAAATTAAATCAATGCCCCATCTCATCTAGCAGACAAGAATGAACGCTCATTCATCTTCAATTAACAGTCATCAAATTTATCGACCTAAGTGTAAAGCAGCCGTAATTCCTCACATAGAATCACTCCGCGATCATATTAACACGAACGCAAGAGAAAGAGAGAGCGAACTCTTTCAGGTGATTCAACACCCCACCAGGGACTGTGCCTCACTAAATATGTCATTGGAGATGAATGTGCGCAGGGGAATCTAACATAAATTTTTGATTTCATGTCAAATTAAGTCAGCTGAAATAATAATGGTCCATTAACACATGCACTCAAGTTCCTGCCCGCCAACTCCCGTGCGCTGTCGACAACGATGGCGAGTGCGTGACAAATGAGCGGCAATTAAGTCAGTCTCTTCAAGAAAGCTCCAAGTGCGTGAAAGCACCTTGAAAACTGAAGAAAAGTTTACTCTATGGGGATAAAAATGAAGCAAAATGCTTGTATACCCACAACTATTCAACATGAGCGGGCATGCGTTTCAGGAGAAATTCATTCAGAGAACGACTACGTGTAGAATTCCAAACAAGAAATTGATTCGACGAGGGTCATGAGGTCATAATTCAGTCTGGTGTGATCCTATATCGAAAATAAAGGAACGTGAGAAAGTAGCAAAAGATCTTCATGTTCTAGGAGTAATACGGCCTCAATATTCAATGTTATTTAAAAGGCAGTTCATTGAAAAACATGAAACTTATTGTAGTCAGTTTCCAATAAAATAAAATCCAGTCACAATATTTTACAATACACGAATGTAATAAGTTTAACATGAACAGCCATAAATAGCAAGAAACAGGAAAAAACTAGCAAGAGAGTAATACGACCCGGAAACTCTCTCTTATTTAAGAAATTGTTCACTGAATAATATGAACTTCTGATACTCAGTTTCTAAGAAAATAGAATATCCAATAACATTATGTTTCAATACACTGATGCAATAAGTACAATTTAAACAATCATTAAAATATTCCCAATTAAATCAGGCGGAACACATTGCCATCTGCGCGGGTGAGCCCTGCAAAAGCCGCACGAGGGGATCCCCGAGCAGGACAGACGCGGTCATGGACCAGCGCTAATCTCCTGTATTGGTCACTCGAGTGTTGTGGCGCTCAAATTCTACATGAGTTTAGAAATTTACCTAAGCTTTGGTATCTAATTCTAGCTCATTGATGTTCTTTATATCAATATCACGTAAGCTTCGGTATCCAATTCTACATAATTGATCTTCTATCATTATCACGTAAGATTTGGTATCTAATTCTACCTTATTGATATTCTGTCATTATCATGTAAGCTTTGGAATCTAATTTTACTTTCTTACTAAGCTTTTTTTGATTTGATATTAGTATCGAAAAACTACAAGCCATTCAAACTATTCAAATTCGATTTTTGACATGGCTGAATTTGACTGAATTTTATACGCTGATGACATAAACGTTTTTGTAGCGAAGTGAGAAACCGCAGAAAACATCACCTATTCGGTGATTTCAGGTGACCTACGCATTTAAAGCGAGTGACACACTGGATTTTCCGACAGTCATGACCACGGGTTTGACCAGAGTGATTTTGCGGTGAAGCAGTCAGGACATGATTCACTGGACACCTGCAGCCGTGGTGCTGACTCTTGAAATAACCCTGAGCATTGCTCAACTCAAAGTTAAAGGAGTCACTTCATCCTGGAGTCAGTTGTCCTTGAGTCCTGGAGGAGTCACTAAGCCTTCATGCCGAGCATTTATCGATTTGATTTTTGTCTCGTACGTTAGTCAGAACGTTTCATTTTTATTCCTAATGGATCTTTATGAAAAATTTTTAAGAAAACTTTGACAAGCTGTGGTTTAATTTGATGTAGAATAAATATCACAAAGACTTCGTCCATTAATGCTACACAAGTTTTTTATATCATCAGTTCACAATAAAAGTGAGAATTTTCAAATGATAAAACATTTTCCTCATTACAAATTAGAATTTTCTTGTACGGAGTTGCAGAAATTGTTTTTTATTAAAATCTAACATTTTCCATCATTCAACAGAGCATACAATATAAATAATCCTTTCATCTCTGACAGGATCCACAACTGCCAGAACGTTCGGTGTTTCCCCTTCTGAAGAAAATGCATTATTAAGTTATTTAAAACGTATGGTGATATGTTGGTATAATAAGCTGAATTTGGAGTTATTCACAGTATTCGGGATTTTGGATTGGATTAATTGAACGGAAATTTTTTCTCAATTCCCAAGAATTTTTTGACAAATGGTTGGTGACAAGAACTTCATTTTTAAATTCCACCAATCGCAATTTAGGCTTCCTTACAGAATTCATTTACTGAACAGTAAAGGTTAAAACTGAACCCATGCATTATAACTTCAGAGCCTGCGCGGCACCAGGTGACGAGCTCAGTTACTGTAAGTGACGAGTACGGTTACTATAGGACACTAGTACGGTTACTGTAGGCGACGAGTACAGTTACTGTAAGTGACCAGTACAGTTAGTATGGGTGACGAACTCAGATGCTGTAGATGACCACCACATTTACTGCAAGTGGTTGACATCCTCGTTTAGAAAGCGCAGCGTTCAGCCATCATTGAGGCACCGATGCTGGATGAAAACATCCGCCCGGTCTCTACAGCAGGGCCAACATTTGCTGAGCACTGCGGCACCAGAAGAATTCATGGCTTGCAAGTCCAATTTTTTATCAATATTACCGAAGAGATATTTTTTATTATGGGGAAAAAACTCTCATAAGAAATATGGTTGAGAGGAAATCATCAAAACTGTTTGCCTTTGTTAAGAAAATGCGCGCTTTCAGGGTGCATAGAGAGACTAGGAATAATGCCTCATACACCTCAGGAAGCATTGCTACGAGTTTAAACCTCACGCAATTTCGAGGGAGTGGTGAGGAGGTATCCCTGGCTCTTGAAGGGGAGTTCAAAAAAATATGGTAAGTTTCCGCTACATTTGAAACTCTACTTGATCTTGTGGGTATTTACCGCTGTGACGGAGAGTGTGGAGCCCATTTTAGCGTTCCCGACAGGAGTGAAATTATAATTTTAACAGGAACAGACATGTGGACTCTGTGTTTGACGCTCTACAAACTGGATGATGGCAGTATAATTTGGGTGTAATTTTCTTGAATACTCATGCAGGGACTATGTTCGATGAGAGCGCGCTGTATTCCTTGGATCAAATTACTGAACAGAAAACTTTTTGATAATAAATCAATCAAGAAGACCCTCTACTTCACAACTAATTACTGACATTCATTTTTACTCATGATACTCTTAGCAGCATTGGTCATTATTGCACAATCGTACAAGCTCGTACATTAATGTGAAGGCTATGCAGTCCAATGCGAATCTGAATCAACTTCTCAACGTTTTCCCTCTCGTCTGCTAGGTACAATGTTTTCTAACTTATAACGGAGAGAGAGAGTCTATTTTTAATTTTTAATTTTTGTTATTCCAACCCTGCCGAATGTTACAATACCTATAGTGACATTGACACCCGTTAGACATGAAACCTTCATGTCTTGAAATTTTCGATGATGAGTGCGATGAGTGCGCGCTGTATTCCTAGGATCAAATTACTGAACAGAAAACCTTTTGATAATAAATCAATCAAGAAAACCATCTGCTTCACAACTAATTACTTTCATTTATTTTCACTCATTATGCTCCTAGTAATATTGGTCATTATCATATACATGTTGACTTTAGCATCAACATCGTGGAAATATAGAGTTTTTCCAATCTTTTTTTCATGCCCAGAGTGACATCGACGACTGCCGGCGTCATGCCTCAGCCCTTACATGTTGACGTGTCATTTGCACGTGAAGTATTGCTTGTGATAATTTCATAAGTCCCGACACATCCTTGCTGAAATCTACCAGCGTTATAGCACATGAAAGTGGGCGGCAACTTCAAAACCGGCAGCTAACTATAGTCAGGGATGGAAAAAGGAAGATTTATTCAAGCGTGAAAAAATTCTACTCAGTTCTCAGTAATTTTATTGCATGAATATCCCTCTTTGATGCATCGTTAATGGTAAATAGATGAAGCTGTCTAAAGGGAATAATCATTCAGAGGTACCAAAATTTTACTATTGAATAAGTGAAAACAAAATCAATTCTTTTCAGTTCATGAACCGCGTCCAACCCGTCTCTTCTGCTAATGTAGCACATTATTGTGTACTTAAAGGCATTAAAAAATTATCAGTGTGTATTTTGTTGAGTAGTGTGCACGAAAGCTATCGTTCAGCACAGAATAGACAACATCCTCTATTGTGCAAAAAATACAAATACACACTTTCTACTGGCTTCACGACCTCATGCGTTCACTCAAACCAGCAAATTTGAAAATTTACTTATGCGTTCACTCAAATAAACACAGAACATAAAAATGGCATAGAATCTTTTAAACAAGTAATTTGAGTTACTTCAATACTCACCCCTTGCTGGAAGAAGATGCGGTTTTGTTGGAGTGGCTCATCAGGCACCCTCGGCTTGAGCTCAGGAGGATAGTCGGCCTGGTACTCGGAGGAGTAGGACGGAACGCTGTGCAGCACCGGCACCGAGGAGCTGTGTCGCGGCGCCACAGGAGTTCGAGCCTCAGACTTCGAGAGAACTGCGAGAAGCAAAAGCAGGAGATGCAGCACAGAATATCGCTTTGAGACCAAAAAGAACCCGATGTTGCTGCCTCCATTTGTCGTATTGCTCGCGCTTGTGTCCTCGTGAGTAAACAAATGTGTCGTCCCCTGCAGTGCGCCTCGCGCGCTTAAAACACAAAATTGCTTTTTGCTTGACGCTGATGACCGAGGGAGATTTATTGTGGCAGTTGCGGTGCTGCTGACGTCGCTAACTGAAGATAAAGAAACTTGGGGTAGTGTGTCGGTCGCTACTGAAGAAAGATCTTTGATGCTCTCGTAGTTTTGCCCCACATTTGATCGCTCGTGGGTCCCCTCACAGAATATTTCATTGCGTTGAGTCGTGGCAGCTGATCTACTGCGACGCTGAGACTGAGGAAGCATTGACCTCTGAGACTGTGCCTCGTGTGAATTAAGTATTGTTTCCATCTTTGCGATTTAATTAAAAGAGAGCGTTCAGTATATTATCGATCTTGGGAGAATAGGTTGGTCGTCAATTTTTTTTACTTGAAGTTTCAAGATATGCTGTGAAATGAAATCTTCCAAAATTCATCAACTTCACTATTAAATTCTCCTGAAAATCTTCGGAACCAAAACCGTCGCAAGAGAAGACTCGACCGCTCACTTGTGACGCACCTACTGCCGTGTTGACTGGCTCGCGCTGGCACCACCTCCCACCGCTGCTACTTGCTTACTACTAACCCAATCCCATCGCTATCGGCCTCCTTATAAAAAGCTTCCTATCACCAGCTATCGCATAAACAAGCCTCAAAAAGGCAATTATCCTCTAAAAAGGACGTTCAGTTGTTCATGAAAATTATTTAGCATAGGTGTGCTGTATTTCTCAAGGCCCCTGGCTCTGTTTGAGCGAGACGCGCACGAGAAGGAGGGAAGCTGGTGTTCATGAATGAGTCGAAGGAGGAGCATCGGGCCACTTTTGTGAATGAACTTCGCCATGACCACTCACTACCGCCCCCTCTCCACACTCCCATCCTCCCGTTCCCACGCTCGCCTCCCTTTGAAACTACGCTCGAGATGTGGTATCGATATCATCAAATTCAAACGAGTGTAGCTGGACTGCGCCACTGTACGCACAACCACCACGCATACTGAACTAGACAACGCATAATGAATGTATATCTACGTTGGCAGGGAATGTCCCATTGAATGCATTCTCTACGTTTCCAGGGAATGTCCCATTGAATGCATTCTCTACGTTTCCAGGGAATGTCACTTTGAATGCATTCTCTACGTTTGCATGGAATGTCACATTGAATGCATTCTCTACGTTTGCATGGACTGTCACATTGAATGCATTCTCTACGTTTGCATGGAATGTCACATTGAATGCATTCTCTACGTTTGCATGGAATGTCACATTGAATGCCTTCTCTACGTTTGCATGGAATGTCACATTGAATGCATTCTCTACGTTTGCATGGACTGTCACATTGAATGCATTCTCTACGTTTGCATGGAATGTCACATTGAATGCATTCTCTACGTTTGCATGAAATGTCCCATTGAATGCATTCTCTACGTTTGCAGGGAATGTCACATTGGATGCATTCTCTACGTTTGCAGGGGATGCATTCAATACCCGGAGGGGGGAGGGCTAGGCCGGGGAGGCAGTCGTGTCCCCAGCCCGAGGGGCGAAGCGATTGAACGGATGCCCTGGAACGCGCTACTGCACCTCGGCCCGGCCTCTCGGAGCCGCCCCTAAAATTTCATTCATTCCGCAGTCCTTGTGAGCCTCCTCGTCCTGCTTGCAGCCAGCTCATCACTGCCTAACGTATGGTAATGGCGCCTTAATTATCGCCGACAGGACCCGTGCGCTAACGAACGGCGCCGGTAGCTGGGGTCAGCAAAAAAAAAGTTGTGTAACTAACAAGTGCCTTGACTGGAGGGAAGATATTAGTTTGTTTTTCTGGAGCCTGGTGCGTTTTTTAACCTTTGTTGTTCGAGTACGTACGATGTGAGTTTGTCATGGTATTGTGAAGAAAGGCTTCAGAGAAAAGGATTAATATGTACGGAGAGACACACAATGAAGATGTTATTCTGACCCAACTTTGATAGAAACAGTAACAAAATGTAATCTAGGGATGCTGTACACAGCAATAAGGAGTTGAGGGACATGTATTAAAAATTATGTTTCCATGAGGGATAACATTTTTTAGTCGAATCACATTAACTGATGAATCGACTACGGATTTAGACGAATGAAAGAGTAAAAAATTACTGCTTTTGATTAAGTGAAGCATGGAACGCCTTCGTCATAAAGTAAAGTAAGCGTTGACTTCAGTGCGCAATGAAGCCAGCTGTAGTAACAGCAGCTGATGTGTAAATCTGTCACACACAAAAAATAAACGAATACATGAGTGATTAAATACAGCGAGTAAATCATCTCAAGCACAAAATAAAGTGTGATCAAAATAGATGCTGTTTAGAAGACAAAATTTTAAGGGGTATCCTGTTTTCGTCAGAAATTTTTACTGACCACAAAAATATTCACAAAAAAAAATTCAAGGAAACTCACCCTGCCTACCATTCCAGCTCCGGCGAGGGTGTCACGGTATGATGATATGATCGAAAATAATAAAGGTATTCGTTGCTTTTTGTAGTTAAACTCGATAAGTAATTTCGTTGTAGACAATACGATAACGACAAATGAAAATAATAGCATGAGCTCAAAAGATCAATCCATCATTCATTCATACATCCTTTTTTTCCTCAATACATTATAACGTCTAAGTGAAATTGCTACCCAATCAGCAGTCCATGCACATAGAAATCTATCGCATTTGTGGAGAACAGGCTCCTTTATATTCAGTATCGCAAGATGTATCATTGAAACGAGTTCAATAATATGCCCCCATCATCGAAAGGAATTTGATGATAATGATAGCCATCGTCGATACGAATTCGTTAATATCGATGCAATCAACGAAACTATTTCAATAATATACGATCATCATCGAAACAAATTTGATGAAATGATGGCCACAATCGAAACAAGTTCCATTGTACAGCGCCATGATCGAAACGAATTCCATTGTACAGAGCCACAATCGAAACAAGTTCCATTGTACAGAGCAATGATCGAAACAAGTTCCATTGTACAGAGCCACAATCGAAACAAGTTCCATTGTACAGAGCCATGATCGAAACAAGTTCCATTGTACAGAGCCATGATCGGAACGAGTTCCAAGAAAATGATAGTCATCATCGAAACGAGTTCAATAACAATCTTGCGGCAATGTCAGCAATCGCTCCACCACGTTAATTGCTCTCATTATCAGCCCACGGTCTTGCGTAATGGAGGCAGAAAAAGAGGCCGCTGCAAGTACATTAAGAGTGGCAGGTTGTCGAAGCAATGGAGCACGGTTTTTTTTCAAATGAGGATCATGTTTTGGTAAATCATGAATAAAGAAAATTATGAAATGCGAGTAAAGAAATTCAAGTGGGTGTCGGAACAAATTCAGACATGTTATTAATTTCCGTAAAGTTCTGCTCGTTTCGTTATTGTTTCTTGAAAATTTTCCTCTCAAAATTCTCTGCTTACTACAGCAATCTCGTTGCAGTATCAATTGCGTGGCAGGGTAGTAGCTCATCAGGCACGCAGATGGACGTAATGTACTTCACTGAAGTTTTCTGGCACAGAGGAAGTGCAGTAATTCCGACAGTGAATTCCACTGTGCGGAGCTGAACTGTGGTGGCTGCCTGCTGATCGAATTCAAAACTCGGTCGCTGGTACAGCTGTTTGCTATTTTTCTAGTGAACAATGGTCAGTGTTCCCAAAACATGTTGATACTTGAATAAAAGATTACTCGGTAGGTTTCAAAATTGTAGGTACTTATTGAAGGAGTCAGTAGAATAACTCGTATTCATCAGCACGCTCTAAATCATAAATAATTTTTTCAAAAAATAACAGCAATCATCGGGTCGTCCTATGCTCTCAGATAAGCTCAAGCTATTTGTCTTATTTGAACGAGAAGTATTGTGGCGAAATTATCGTTTTAAAAAATTTTCCGTTATCCGCTACGTAAAAAGTCAAGTTTCAGATCAACTTCGCAAAATTTCTGAATTGATTTTCCAAGCTTTTGTGCAACTTTTTTAATTCAGTACTGAATTCCAGTCCATCAATCAATCAGCCAAACGCACGTTTTCCCCAAGAAATTAGATGATTTTTTCCCCTAATTTAATGCTGGAATTAAAATCATCGACTTTCTAGTCGCAATTAATCGACCATTTGTACTTTTATCCATAGTTTTTATGTGCCGAGACAGTAACAACATTTTCTCAGCGTCCATAAAATATCAGCCTACGAGAGTCGGTGGTCACGAATAAAATCAAGTCATTTTAAGGTGCAATTAATTCCAGGATGGCTCTAATCTAAACCCCTCGCTTGTCTCGAGACCAGAACAAAGTGTCGTTATCACCTACAGTTCGGAGACGCAAATCGGTGCAAGCGCAAAAAAATAGTTTTGGGAACAAAACCTGCACGATAATCATTCCCGATCCCGGTTTCTTTTTGGAGAACGAATGCCAAAAACTGCTCTTAGAAGATAGGGATATGTTTGTTCAGCCAGTTGCTTTATTGCCAGAACAGTGTAAAAAATTCTTCTTATCTCCTGCAGATTTATTACAGTCTAAGAATATGATAAAATATCCTGGGTACGACTCTTTATACTACATACAGAGAATTTGTAACACAAAGACCAAATTTCACTGTAAGGCATTAAGAAAAATGCGTAATTATCATGAGAAAAATGGTAACTTTACTAGTGGCTCCAGCATTAATAGAAAACTCCCTATCCTGAATTTTTTAAATCGGCCCATAAGGACCGGATCTGATTATGTGATAGCAGTATAAACAAGCGACATTCGTACAAAATCTCGACTCGAGCACCGACAAGCAGACTCGCTGGTTTACGAGCAACATTTCAAGCATATCTCACATTGTCCGTCCACAAACCAAAGCGTCACTGTTCATGCGCGAAGGTTTTAACTTGAAACGCATAATTCTATCCTCAGCCCGCTGAAGTTGTTTATTCTAGGAGTACATTTACTTTAATAACATCTAAAGCCACAAAATTCACGCGTACACTGATGTTAACATCGCAATAAGAGCCAAATGACGTAACGAATACATTTCACTGAAACGTTTTTTACAGATGAAAATTTTAAACTGGGATAAAAATCTAAAATTTTCGAAAGAATGAAAACTGAACAGACAAGGGGGAAGTTCTAACTCTGTCAGCAAAATCTCATACTTCAGATGACGCAAAAGATACACGGTTGAAATTATGATCTTTTCAATGAGTGATTTATTCCTTAGTTAAAGAAATATCCTTGCCAAAATACAGCAAGCAAATTCCTCATCCCATTTTCGCATGATGAAGTATCAAAAGTTTAATTTGTTTTGCGCTGAGCTCTAATTTTGGACAATTCATTTCTCTATCTCGTGCAAGATTACCTTTCTTGATTCATTTGCTCAAATGTTTTGGAAAGAAATCAGTTCATTATTTTGTTGCATGCAGCGTATGTGACTCATTGCACATTTTTTCATGATTTTGACCCCACGTCAAATTTGTCATAGAGACTTTCGTAATGCTCTCAGCCTCAGGTACTTTACCTCTAATCGAATGAATCATGCAGGCTTATCTTTTCGGCTGACCGTTTTCTGACTTCCTGATCATTTGATACGTGATGCATTATTACTAGCAAAATAAAAACAGTTTAATCAATGAAACTTGTCTCTTAATTAGCCTTGAATTCATGAAAATCTTGAAGCTTGTGTATAACTTTCAAACAAGTTTTCTTCATTTTATTGGGATTGCAGTTCTCAGCAACCTGCACGTCGCTTGTAATCTGTTTAGCTCCTGAAATGTGTTACGTAGTTCACGAACACTAATTTTGCTGCTCTCCATCTCATTTTACTAAAAAGGCAATAACTTGCTCTCCATGCTGCATATATTACTTGTCCCCATTTCTTAAGCACACTAGTTTATATTCAGATTACTATTCTGCAGACCGCGGAGTAAATATTTCTGAACTATAAATCCATTCAAGCTTTTCCTCTTTCAGAAATACTAAGATTTTCCTCACATCTTAAATTCTAATCTCTAACCCATGGCGTCGTGAGTCTCGTACTCGTTTTTAAGACGCTCTTCCATTATCTATAACCATCTGGTCAAAAAACGCAAAGGCTTTCAAACAGAACATAAGTGCGATTTCCTTTGGTATTATTGTTCCATGTTTAGCAACAACGACTCAATAAACACAAATCTTGTGTCTTCACGCCTCGCACGAGCCTTGTCGTCCTCATTCTTGATGATCTGCAAGACTGGCTTGCTCTCTATTATTCTTGGGCTGCGTTTTTGCTAAGAAATGAATGAACCACCGACAAATTATGATTTACAAACAAAAATGTCATCCAATAATCCTAGAAAATTTCATTCATGGAAGAGAATGTGGACTGGTACTCCGAAGAAATTATGACATTGGCAGCAATATTAACTATCATCCCAAAGAAATAAAAATTCATTGACATTAACATGTACCGCTGGATAATTGAAATTTACTGGTAAAAAATATAAATTTGAACCCTCTATAAAATTTCTATGTGAAGTTAACAATATCAGCTTGTATAAATATGAGTCGATTTTCGGTAACGAGAATATCAATTGGTTTCACCAAGAAATTACATTGTTAACAAAACTAAAAGCGAGCTTCACATTGGTTTTCCGGTATCAAAACTTCTATTTGACCAACGTACGTCTCACTCTTATTGCTTGTGACTTTTGGTCATGCACAAAGCTTCTGATTTTCCAATCGGTAAAATTTAAATAATACGGGATTATTCTCAAGTCAACGCTCAATTGGGCAAAGAAGTTTCAAGTCCTTAGAAAGTATAAAGTTTAATTAATGTCTAAAATTGATCTCTAGCATTATCAGGTTTGAGTTGATAGAAATGTGCTCATGAGCTGAGTTGTTTCATTCATTTTTGTGATTTTGTGAAATAAAATAAGTCTGGATCGTTTCTAGTCCTAAATCGTTTTACTTTAGTTCTTTTTTATAATCGAGCATGCTCAGTAAATAGCATGAATAAAAAGACTGCTTCTCCATTAGTAGTTATTTCATCACTTTTATCAAATTTTCCAATCTGGATTGGGAAGAATTCGCCATTAAAATCTCCGATTCGAAAACGAAATAACTGGAACAGAGTAAAGCAGTCATATTCTAGAAACGCATTTGCATTGGATAACCCAAAATCGTGAAAAAACATAGAATGAATGGACAATTGCGAGAATTGATTTAACAGAAATATTTTGAGTGATTGACCATCTACGTAATAAGGTATAAGAAGGCCTGTGAGTAGGAGTGAGAAAAGGTCAGCTCCGACAACGCGGCATTCGCGGCGCCGAAAAGCGATTTAACGAATTCGACATTCCTTGGCAGAGGCGCTCCCTCCCACTGGCGCGGCCGCCGCTATCATCGCGCTCCATTCTTGGAGACCATCAAGAAACTTTTCGCCAGCTCCGGTAACTCAGCGTAATACATTTGCTCTTTTGCAGCTTGCCTTATCGCCACAAGATCCGGGACCCCAGCTCACTAACTTGCCATCAATAAATATGATCGTCGCTAAATACTAATGCCATGCGTCCGCGCTGCTGGCATAGGCGTAACCACGAAAGAACGAACAATAAATTCGGCCGATTTGTTCTCGGCGTAGTAGGATAAGACAGAAGCTTCAGGGCCGAAGAATGAACCAGAGCGCGGGTGTTTAGGCTCTTCGGTCAGTCATGGTGACATGTTTGTTTGCGCCAAATTCTGTCTTTTATCTTATCTCAAATTTGAAGTGAAGGGAAAATGGTGCGGCCATGCAGAGCCCTGTAGGTCCGAAGACTTGACGGTTTGCAAAAGAACGATCTTGATCCCGGATCCTAGCTTCAAGGGCACGAAGATGTAAAGGATGCGGCTCGCGTTCCATAGCGCAGTGCCATCTCAAAAATGATAAGTCAGTCTGCTCAAGATAGGCAGTAGCGCTTGGGTCTCTGGAATCCATTTTCGGTCCTCCAGTCGGCCGCTGAAACAAACATAAAAGAGACTTGGTCCGCGCCTTTCAGTAAAGTCTAAGCCCACCACTCGACAGTGATGTATTCCAGGATCCACATCATTGTGAGGTTTTTGTTGCATGCAACTAGGCGCGTTCCAGTAAACAAGAGGTACTATAATCTGGAATCCGGAATCTCGAGGTTCTCGTGTTAGCTCAACTCGAATCGCTGTTTAGGTTATCCTTTGCCCTGTGATTTTCATTACCCAGAAAACATCTTAGTAGGAAAGAAATTCACAAAGTCGCTATTAATTGAGGTGTGGAGAAGCCCCCCGCTTCCCCCTCACATTAAAAAAAAACAACGTTCAGAAATGTAATTACAATAGGTTATTGTTTATTTTCAAAGCAAGTGGGTTTGGGATGGTAATAAAGACGGTGCGTTAAAATCCGCTATCGTTGCACGAAGAGGGACCAACCAATTGGATGCTGATGGATTAAGAACTTCAAGAAAAGCGTCGTTAAGAAACTAACCAATAGTTATATTGGATATATCATTACGTTTCACGGTGTCTGGAAGAAAGGAGTTACGCTTTCTTTTTGATCGGCGGAGAGATTGGTAAAATTGTGCGTATTTTGGTGCTTTGGTAATCAGCCAGAAAGTAAACTGTACGTTCTCCAATTAATTCTCCAGATGCTGGTAGTAAACCTTGCGTATTTTAAAGTATTGCTGAATTACTGGCAAGTTAACTTCGTGTATGCTAACCTAAGTACTATACAGTTGCCGGCAGGTTAAGCTGTGTTGATTTACTTAAAGACTTTTATCAACATAATCTACTTCGTACGTACTTTAAGGTTCACTTATAGGTTTTTAATTTCACTTCGAGTTCGCTAGGATTCATTAAAATTGCTGATGAAATTATTCAACGAAAAAAAGAGCGATTGAAATGGATAAAAAATGTCAACAAGCAAAGTATATAAAAAATGTCAGCAAAGTGAACAACTTTCTGATTGGACCATTTATCTTCTGAGTTGCAATGACATTTAAAAAAAATGTATGATTCATGAAAACACTATTTTAATAGAATTATCAGGTGATTTCAATGTCCTAGGGATGTAAAGAACAAACTAAATTCTCATGTTGAGTTGGTTATTTATTAATCGTTAAAGTTCAAAAAAGAACTTCATCTTATTACCGTCACCGTCGTGCGCATACGCAAAAGCATAATATGAGGTCAACTGGGATTGCAAGAAAATAACCAAACGGTTACGTAGGGATCTCTACTACCGTGAATTAGGTACAATTTCGGTTGCTGCAATGTACTACAATTTATGTTGCAACCACAATTTCGGTTGCTGCAATGTACTACAATTTAGGTCGCAACCACAATTTCGGTTGCTGCACATTACTACAATTTTAATTAAAAAGTAGGAAGACTAATGACACAACGCTTAGACTCATTTTATACTAATTAGATGATAAAATCGATAAAAGTGAACGTTTCGACCAACTAGCAGTGGTCATTCTCAACACTGTAAAAGTTAAGATTACAAATCAGTCAGCATTCAGAAAATCCAAAGGTAAAAACAAACATGAAATTAAAAACATTTGCTACCAAACAAAATTAGGAATTTACTATTTGTAGGGGATAGGCAGACTGCATATCATTCAGCTTTGGCTTTAGTCTATAAATAAAAAGAGATTCTAATATTCTGAGTTCTATTGGGTTCCTTCATCGGCCTAATACTTCAAAATCAGATAGTCTAACAGGCAGATCGCATTTTTCTGCATGTGTGCGTATTGCAGAGTGAGGAGGTGCTGATAAAAGGTAATTAGTATAGATAAAGGCCTAATTAGTATAAAATGAGTCTAAGCGTTGTGTCATTAGTCTTCCTATTTGTAATTAAGATCTCCNTCAGCATTCAGAAAATCCAAAGGTAAAAACAAACATGAAATTAAAAGCATTTGCTACCAAACAAAATTAGGAATTTACTATTTGTAGGGGATAGGCAGACTGCATGTCATTCAGCTTTGGCTTTAGTCTATAAATAAAAAGAGATTCTAATATTCTGAGTTCTATTGGGTTACTTCATCGGCCTAATACTTCAAAATCAGATAGTCTAACAGGCAGATCGCATTTTTCTGCATGTGTGCGTATTGCAAAGTGAGGAGGTGCTGATAAAAGGTAATTAGTATAGATAAAGGCCTAATTAGTATAAAATGAGTCTAAGCGTTGTGTCATTAGTCTTCCTATTTGTAATTAAGATCTCCAAGAATTGGAACTTTGACTTCTTTAACTGTACTACAATTTAGGCTGCAATCTCAATTTAGGTTGCTACAATGTACTAAAATTTAGGTAGCAACCAATTGCTACAATTTACTACAATTTAGGTTCCATCACGTTAAACGAGCGGATACACGAAGATGTACACTACAATCAATTCAAAACTGCTCCTTTCAGATCTGTGATCTGAGCTTAATCTGTCTCATTCGTAGATATTTCATGTACCTAAAAGTGGTGTTAACAATCAATGACGTCCAGGCAGTCTTTCATTAAATGAGACGTCTTGGAACTAAAAAAATGTATAAAATCATTAGAGCAGTGGAAATTTAATAGGAAGGGAAATTACGCCGGTTGCTTTTTCGTTTTCAAATTTTTAATCCACTAACTCTTCAGTTCGAAGGCTTTACATACTTATTAATTACCCATGAGAGATGAGTGCGCTACTTCTAAGATGTTTTATTTCACCTAGAATCTAAGAAAACAATGGGCAATTGTTATTTTTTATTGAAAATTACAGACATCAAATGCAAGTGGAACTTTCACTACATTTAGCACTCAAGATGTATTTTAACAGTTCAGGAGCATCACAACGATATCAATACGTGGAGGTTAAGTAAACAGATTATGTATGGAAACCACCATGTGCTATATAGATGGTTTTAACTCCAAATCCTGTCTGAAAAGTAAGAGCAACACATTAGGCATTAATTTAGTGTAGTTTTTTACAGTAATGAATTTCCGTAGGTTTTACTTCAAATTGAAAAAAATTCCGAGGACTTTTTTCCCACCTTTTAAATGGTGTCAAGCACTTTCAAATCGCATTGACGCCGGTCAGTTATCATTGTTATGTTTTAGGGGGTGAAACTAAGCTCAATTATGGACATAAATATCTTCCATTTGTTGTGTGGCCCAGGGGTTCACTTCTCGTCCATATTTTAGAAAATTCAACTCAAAGCTCATAAAACCACTTTCCGTGGCAAATTTCAAATCCAGGACACAGGAAATAGAACAGTTATTTTAGCGAAGAGTTTTTAGTACACCCAAGTTGAAAAATAGGAAAGATTTGTTAATCATACTGTATATTTTTTCAGTTCGTGTGAAAAAAATAATTTCGAGAACGAAGGAATTTCGAGGACGAAAAAGAATCACTCAAAGAATAAGAGAACATTTTTGAAATGAAAGAAGTGTTTTCTTAGCGTCGGGCTCTCAGCCATGAAATATTTTATAAATAACAAAAAGTAGTTAGCATTGTGCACTTCAAAAGAACACTGTTAAAACCACTCGAAAAAAGTATTTCTTGGCTGAGAGCCCAACACTATAAGAACACTTCTTTTTACTTCAGAAGTGTTTTCATATAATTTGAGAGTCCCTTTGTAACCTCACTTCTTATTCATTTCACAGGGACTGGAAAAATGCACTCTGCTACACTACTCCTTGCTTCTCCCAGAGAATATACAGGTCAAATATCTCAAAAAAAGAATATTTCGTTTCAGGCGAAGTAAGACGGCTGGTTTAAAGAGGATAATGAAGTTTCTCCAGACCCGATTCGTAGTTGAGTCCCTCTGTGAAAAATCCCTAAGGTTTAAGTCAAGTATGTGGCACTGAGCGCAGCCGACCGTGCAAATTGAATATGTTGTTTCAATTCAAGCCACTTTTTACCCCGACTTTGTAACACACGCGCGAGTTGCACATGTCACAGCAGTGCACCAAGCCAAATCACTTTAAAAATAAGAGAAACGTCAGATGAGCTGATTAACAACACATCACCGAGTTATTTTTGTGCAAAGCTCATCACCAAATTGATCATTCTTCAATGGTACCAGCTAGTATAATTATCATCAAACAGAGATGTGTCAAATAGTCTTTGCATGCCTCCCCGCTGTGAGCATAGCTATTGAAATTTGTAAGAAATTTTTCGCAGGAATATTTTCTTCGTTTCTTTCTTTAGTAATTTAGCTGAAGCTTCAGTATTTTCCACACAATCAGATTGGCAAGAGGGAGCAATATTCGAGTTTATTTTCGCTGTACTGCGTATACTTAGCCTATAATTGGCATCAGAAAACTGCATTTCTGGATTATTGACGTATAACTGCTGCTCATTATTACAAAGTCAATGATTAAATGTGCAGAGAAGATTAAGCATTGAATGAACGAAAAAAATGCGAAATTGATGCCCCTTACTACATGTGAAAATTTACGGCCGAAAATAAGCTTGGGCGACGACCATACTCAAGTTTTTCGATACACTTCACCAAAAAAAAATCACCTCTCCGTTATTTAGTTGTCATGTAATGGAAATACAAATCGTCTAAGTAAGATGGTCACCTCCCACTTCTTGTTCTCTGATTGCCTAGGAATGATTAATGATCTAAATTATACATAGCTCAAGTTCGCTGCTAAATGCAAGTTTAAAATGGTTAAACAATTTAATCAGTTTACTTATCCCACGAGATACATCATTAGATTGTCTCCTAAGTCTTGTACAATAGTCACATTTGAGTATAGCTACTTGTGGGCCCGAATTAGTTCAGCGACTTTTCGGGCATCCAATCATCAACGCTATTCTAAGGTGCACAATTATGTTATACGTAATTCACTCAACCTAGTTGCGCACTAGACTGATCAATGAATTGATGCACTCAGGATTCGATGCCTAATTTTACAATGATAGTTAATATGGGTTAGATGGAAACAGTATATTCTAGAAAAGACTTGAGAATAAACTTAAGATGTGTGTCATTAATCATGGTAAAAAACCGTATCAGG
>JACJUY010005904.1:9964-48541 GCA_014220935.1 Platorchestia sp. MABIK
CAAAACTATCAGCCAGAGAGCTTTGTGATCTCGACACAAGGAATGAAGAATCAACAAGTATGTATAACCTGCATGTGCATCACAGAGAAGCTGTGGTTACATAAATTCCAACACAACATCATTTGAAGTCTTCCAGCTTTCCTCGGTCTATTCACTTGCTGGAGGTAATAACGAATAACTCCGAAATAGTACATCGTTGCCTATATCACTTAATATTAACACTTACATTTCTTTCTCTAGTCTCTACACGATTCACTTAATAAAACTGGCGGTCTCTACTGAGCTCACAGAGGTTTATATACCTAACGTCCGGAAGTGGGCATTTCCGGAAACGAGAGGACTTGCGGAATGGTTCTTTCGATGTTCGGAGGAATAAATTTTCTATCGCTGTTTGAAAATATAAATTTCCTAAATTGCTGCGAAGGCAGCACATTTCGCATATACACCTCCGTCTGAAATTCGCCCATTTGTACCAACATCGACGTACACGAAGTTGAGGTTGGCATCCACGAGAGCAAAAAGAAGAACAGAAAATGACCCTTTGTAATTGAAGAAGTGGGATCCACTGTGGCTAGGTGGTAGGATAGCTTCGTGCTTGCCGTCCATAGCACCTAGACACAAAGGGAAATTCCAAAGTTGCCAGAATTGTGTTGCCACTTGTAACCATTCTTCAGTTTTAGATCGTACCGAGATGTAAGCAGCGAGCACATGAGTTATTATGCCGCTGACTGTTGACCTTCCCATCCGAAACTGGAAGTGGAGAGAGCTTCTGCTTTCCCTGAAATGAACAAATTAACTGTGAGTGGTAATTCAATTTGGAATAGGTCTGACCAACTGAATGAATCCAATTATGTATCACTTGGAAGCAACTTTACCTCTCCAAACATAACAACGCGTTGCCACAGTACAACAGAACACCTGCATTCAAAAGGCTCTGATAACCTAAAATCGACAAACCTGTGGCCAGCTACCGCAGAGTGACTGCCAGACGATCATGCGCTGAAATTGCGCTCCTCATGTTTGTGTCCCTCTTCTGGATGATGGGAGTGACTCTCTAGTAGCCAAGAGAAGATGCTGGGACTCATTCGGAGGAAGTTCCTGGAGAAAATTGGTCACTTCAAACTCTGAACTAAGAATAATTTCCGTTCTGGGCAGCATTTGAATTCCTGTATAAATTGGTACCCATTAGCCGATAAATTTTCATTCAAGAACGAAAATAAAATTGTTCAACATTAACAGTATTGATAAGCAAGTCTTAAGGTTTGCAAAGTTGAATATTTTGTTTGTAAGAATTCATTTATTTTTACTAACCTGATAGTTTTATTTCGGAGAGGGACACTGGAAAAAATAGGGGTTACTCCTACTTTATTCAATATTACGTGAATTTTGAGAAATAACTTCATTTGGGCAAACGTACTCATTATCAGACAAAAAAGGTGCCGTTATTTCAGCATTAAATACTTTGGTAAAAAAAAAAATATGAATACTTGCACTCATTTCCACAACAGAAGGGTCCTTTCAATATCAAAGGTTTTCCAAAAACAAGCTGGGAGGGTCCAAAATTGCAATGTGCTGGTGACCCTGGTAGAAAAGCACCAAGTGCCCGATTGAGTCAATGAAATTTTTTGAAGATAAAAGTTTTCATTTAATGAACAAAGCAAATAATGATTGTACATGAAGCACACATTTGCACAGCTTAAACAGTTGTTAAACGAGATAGTTTGTGAATTTTAAATGGTTGGGTAAGAAACACATTTACTAAGCTTAGAAAGTTTTAAAGCAGGATAACTTACAAATTTTAGTGATGGGCTGTCTGAAGAGACAGTGGCATGTAGCCTATAACAGAATACATTTTTGAAAACTGCGATAAATATATAACGCGGAGGTTTACAGTCTCATACTTCAAAGTGTGACCTGGTAATATGGTATTTAAAATTGTACAAATGAATAAAAAAAACTTTGAATTTGGTATATCCGTACCTGTAGGAATCAGCGTCTTCCAATCTCATTTCTTTCACTAGATTGTTCGCAATTCCTTGTTCATCACGTCGATCCAAAATCAAAACGCAACACATTTTTCTCTTTTTCTTTGGTTGTTCAACACTTTCCACCAATAAAGCTATTTCACAGAGCGTGATGAAGTCTCCAGCTTGAGAAAAACTTGTATTGCCATCCACCTTGCACGATTGCTCGACAGCGACTGAAGCAAATGTAAATAAACCAAATGGTAACGGAACGCTACAAAACACTGAAGCGTGTGACGGCTCTCTTCATAATTCCGTCAAGCTACCAGATTAATTTGGTAACGTAGCGCTACGGTTTGGTCATCGTGTGACGCCGCCTAGGCTGCGTTCTCCACCGCTTCAGACCTTCAGAGTTGACTTCAGAGTTGATGGTGGAGGCTGTACTTGGCTAGAACTTGGGCAATTCATCTTCCTTAATTCTTCCTATGTGTATTATCTCTGTAATTATTTTTGTTTGTGTGAATGATTTCTTTCCTTAATTTACGTTGCTTACTTTTTGCTTAAATTTTCTAAGTGTCCTTGGCAATTAACTTGGCCAGATGGCCTTTAACTAAGGTTACTGCGGTAACCTTAACTATTAACTTAAAAGAGTGCGGTTCATCTAGCTTCTAGGTTTCGCAAGCGACCTGGTAACGAACCGTACTCATTCACCTTATTTCTAAAGCATTTGAATCTCTTACTATACTTACTATTTTTCTCGCCATGGACACTTTCCTCTTACTGATTTCTGCTTAAATTTCTTAACAATTAACTCTTCGGCTAAGAGTTCCTACACCGAGTGCCATTTATAAGCTCAGGTGTGTATTGGATTATTAATTAATTGTTCATTGTTTGATCAGTCTTGTTCATCATATTTTGTCGAATTCTTCTAACTTGTAATTTTGTTTAATCAGTTCTTCGTGATGGTCGTTTAATCTAAGTCTAATATTGCTGTAATTCTTTCCTGCAATACTTGCTTGGCTTCGCAGCTCACGTCCTTCGCCTTGATAGTCAACTCAGCAGTGGTGGGCACGATAACGAAAAAACGTTATCGCGATAACCGATAAATCGATAACGAAAACCTTATCGGCGATAACCGATAATCGATAATTGGCCAAAAATTTATCGGCGATAATAGATAACCGATAAATCGATAAATCCAAAATTCCGAGACTTGCGATAACGATATTGGTTGCCAGATGTCCCAGTCCACATGAGGCCACACTTTTGATCAAAAAGGCCACAAAAGAGGCCAACCTTATTACACCATAACACGTACATCCAACACGTATAGTAATTGTCCCGAACTCGTTCCGCCCCGTCATGTCGAATCCCGGAGGGAAAAACTGAAATTATCGATTATCGATAGTTCGGAACCAAAAGTATCGGCGATACCGATAAATCGATTACTCGGGAAAAAAAATTATCGGATAACCGATAACCCGAAATCGTTATCGCGATAAAGTATCGCGATAATTTATCGCGATAACGCCCAGCTTTGCAACTCAGTCTACTCCATTGCAGAATTTACCTTAGGTAATTCGAAGTGAAACCATAATTGTTATTGGTCTGCTGTTGAATTTGTACTGGAACTTGTTCGTTTGTTTGTTGTGAATTTTGTCTTCATTTATTTCTAATTGTCCTCCAGCTGGTGCTGGGTGTTGGTGGCCCTTCCGTTCCGCTCTCGGGTGTGGAGAAAACTCTGGAGAATTCTTTCAAGTCGCGGCAGTCTGCTTTCTGCGGCCTGGCTCCCTGCGTGACGGTGTCATTCTACTTTGACGCCGCTGTTGCCACCACCTTAACCTTCAAATCAAGCTGTAACCCTACTTTTCCGCGCTTGATTTCGGCTCTACCTTGCCTACGTGGTCAAGCGGAAGTTTACTCTGGCTGTCTATTTTAACTGTGCGATCTGGCACATTTTAAACGTAATATACGTGCACCCTCAATTATTTAAATGTAAAATCTTAAATAAATAAAATTAAAACGCAAACGCTGCGAAATTACAAGGTCTCGCTGCAAAGGCGATTACCTCCATTAAATTTTGTTCGTTACGCTGTTCTGTTGCAGCTGCTTATAGTTTTAATTAAAATTTGGCGAAGACTTTTCTCGTTATTTACTTAACTCGATTGTGTGTGGCCTTCGTGCCGCTATTCCTCACAAAGGGTTGTTGTACAATGCTAGCCGTAACATTTTCAACATAGGTGGAACCGTACAAAAAGTTAACTACCCAAAATAGCGTGGTCATAATGTATTCACGAGAGTAAGAAGGTAAGAAGAGTTTACCACACAAAACCAACAAGAGCAATTGAGGACCAGAATAAGAAGATTAAAAAATAATGTTCTTCAAACTCATGACATTCGTCGAATCCGTGGCCTATTCAAAATGTTTTAATGAGAACGAAAAAAGAGAAAAGAGATGCTGAAATGCCCTCACATTACCATCCTTTCTTTCTTTGCGATAATTGATTTGATTTTGAAAATGTAAAAAAAAGGTGAGTAACTAAGAAAACAAATCCCTGTGACACCTAAACAAACAAACAAACATCGGCATCTAAGAATGCTTTATTTACAATTCAAGCCTGATCCATATCACCTTGTACATTGGTTTTTCAAATGCCTTATAATTGACAGGACGCTATGACGCTTTCCCCCGGTCAAGACCGGTACCCATTTCCGACACCTGGGTAGAGTGGGGTATTGTGCTTCGAATTTTTCTCTTATACCCAACGGAGAAAATCGCCACCCAGCGCCGGGATTCGAACCCTCGATGCCTTCACGGAAGGGCAGGTCCTTAAACCACACGGCTATGACGAGCACTAGTTGAAAACACTCATGTTAGGGTGCGCGTAAATTGGGTCATGAGTCCATAACATTTGCAGCATAGCTAGAACATTGCGAAAAGTTAGCCACCGAAAATGATTTCGTCTTAATGCGCTCACGAGCATAGGAGAGTAAAAATTGCCAATGAATTACGTCGCATGTTCAAATGTTTTAATATCAGCGAAAAATGCTTTCAAAGACCTTAAAGTTTAGACCATGATTTGATATCTACACATGGGGACCGTAATACTTATACCGGTTAATTTTTTAAACAAATGGTTGGGAGAAAAGCATGTAAAAATTGCATTCTCTTCGTTGCGTTGGTCTGATTTTAACACTGCATTGCATTACAAGTGGTCAAGAAACATTGTGCATGTGATGCATTGTTAAAAACACTGTAGTTAGTGCACTCCCATATTAAAATTTGAGTTTACGAACGTAGGAACTGGTGAAATGAGGGATTATGGTTATCGAGAAAACGTTCATGCAAGAGGTCGGTTACATGCTTTATTCACCTGTTTTTCCGGCGAGGAAAAATGAAGTAACAAAGGAAAGGTAATTAAGGCCTACCTAACGAAGATATTAATATAAATCCACATCAGACATCATAACAAATCTAGCAGATTTTGCAGCGGGTAGGTAAGGTTGCCACTTAGAAACGCTGGTTTCCCAAGGCACACTGACGAGGACAGACATTATCAGTATTTCTCCATGCCTGTAAAATCAGGATTACCACATATACCTTCGTGCAGCACTAGGTCCACAAGATGCACTGAAGTATTATTTCCTCTAATAGACTGCTCGATTCCTCAATAATGATATCTCCAGATGAATTTTTAGTTACTTTTTGAGGAAAATCAGGAGTAAGAGTGGTATAAGCTGCCACTGCACGTCGTGAAGAAAGAGTTTGAGGCTGGGTGTAAAATTGCAAGTTTTAATTTCAGGGAATCAGTGCGAATAAAAACAAATTTTCTGTTAAGAAAGACATTGGTGTATAGAAATACAAAAAGTTTTCATTGCTAATGTTGTAAGTGAGATTACAAATTGCAAAAATTCCGACCGTAGCCGCGTGGTTAAGAACGAGCCCTTCCACGAAGGTGTCGGCAGTTCGAATCCCGGCGCTGGCGGTGATTTCTCCCCGCAGGGTAATGGGAGAACTCAGGAACAATTTCCCACTCTACCCAGGTGTCGGAAATGGGTACCGGCTTGACTGGGGGTAACCGTCATGGCGTCCTGGTGTTAGTTATTAGGCATTTGAAAAACCAATGTACAAGATGATATGTCTCAGGCTTGGTTGGTTGGAATAAAGCATCCTTTTTTTTGTACCTCGACTTAATTATATCAACACCATGAGACTCAATTTTGACAAACGGAATCATGAAAACCCATAATTTGTAAGTCACTGAATGAATTTGACAACATTTCTCTTCAAGATGGAAATCATGTGAGGTGTCCATTACAAATCAGTCTCTTTAAACATTGAGTGATATTTACTAGTTTCGTGTTTTATCCTATACCCTGACCACCAGCCCAAATCTTGCACATGTGTGTGACCTCATGAATGCTGCAGATACCAGTACAGCAGCAGCCGCACTTGATGGTACTTTCTCGTCTGCACAAAAACTTTATGATCACCGGCGCGGTCACTGCCTTCAAAGGAAGTAAAGTGCCCTCTCTCTCTCTCCTCTTCGGTGCATGGATTGCCTCATACGCGATCATGTGGAAGTTTACAGACAGGTAAGTTCATATGGCACCAGTCAAGCTTCAACCCGCTCTTTTACTATTTCATAGAATACCATTTTTTCTTCAATGCATTTGTAGTTAATAATTCAGAAAGTGCCAAAAATTAAAGTAAACACCTTTCAAACGTTGTATAAATTGCGCTTGAAAACTGGTGTCATATATAGTTTATTTAATGAAATAACTTTTGAGCTATGCTGTCGTTTGTGTCTTTCACTATTGTACATTGGTTATAAATATTTACACATTCACCGAATATTTGTACCCTCTCACTCTTTCTTAAGCATTTATATTTTTGGTGCATATTGGGTTGAGCAATATCATTATAAAATTTGTTTCCTATTTATGAAAGGAGAATTACAACAATTTTATAACTGGATTGTATTCGCTTTGAGAAAAAATTATGAGGTGTTTGAAAGAAAGAAAGAAAAGAAAAATAAATAGAAAATTTTCAATAAATTTGATGTATGGAATGTATAACATTGATTTTTAAAACGTCTTAAAATTTAGATTCTTGGTTGAAATACACACATGGGTATCGTAATACCCGGTCATGTCAATTTTTGCAACAAATGATTGAGAGGAAATGCATTCCCTTTGTTGTGTTCATCACTGTTTGATAATGCATGTACGGTGCTAGGGTCTGAGAATGAATACCCAAAATTTGTATGTTAAGTGTAAGCAATATCAATAAATAACCCTTTCGTCTACTTAACAATGTCAAATAATCTAGGGCTTGCCTCAGTAATGCAAGCCAACGATTGTGTGGGCCTGAGAAAATATTTACTGCATGGCATGCGAATAATTGATCGAATGCTGATTCTCTTCGAAGAAAGATTTAAACTATTTTATTGTGTGTGTTCGTGCATTGTCGCATAGGAAAATAGCAACATACCAATTGTAAGCTGATCTCTGCACAATAATAATCATTCAAAATTTTAACTTTTTTGTTAATATTAAAGAGCTTATTAATGCTAGATATTTTACATTTGGTACAACATACCGAAACGAAATGATGCCCAAAGTATGACTAAGGTACATTCGTCTTGGACAAATGAACATTCGTCTTGGACTGAATACTAGCTTTTCATAAGCATTATTCACACATAAACTCGACGATCAGTAGAAGATGATGTCATCAACTCTCATAACATTCAGTCTATTGTCGACCATTTATCGTTACTTGCATCACTTCCCTCACAAGTTAGTTAGACTATGCTATGATGTTTGAAATTTCAGCCTTATCATCAACATAGACTTGAGAAACTACCGTCATAAAGTCTTCGTATAACGAGCACTGCTAAGTAATAACTTCTGACGTTACAGTTTCTGAAGTAGCTCTATAATTTTGTGCACAATTTGGATGGTTGATGACCCTTTTCCGGACCTCGTTCTCTGCGTGTTTTGAGTTTTTGTGCCAAAGGGATGGGAATAAACGATCTTTTACAATGTTTGATCAATTCTTCATTCACCCTAGGTTCAATTGCACCTAATAAATTAATGAAACCATGAGGTTTTGGTACAGATGGTTCTCTAAACGAGACTAGTAGTTTGTCCTCTTTGTAAGTCTAATACTTATCGTATTTTGCAATCTTTGCACGCACTTGCTCATAAAGAAACGAATTGTCCGCATGATGTATTAAAATGAAAAGCAATGTGGTATAATGTAAATAAATTAATATAATATCGATACATTCTTGTGTATTCCGCTTTTTGTAATTTGATATAAAGTTTAGGTGTAAGCCAACTTTATACAATACCTATAGTATATCCCATGTTAAGCAAATGTAATACTTAGATCTAGTAAATTTAATCGCATTTTCTTTCTAGTGAATGCAGTTTAAAAGTAATACATTCGGGATCTGTAGCATACAGTTTCAATGTATGGTTAGCAAACCTGATATTTCACTACTTTTTTACATTTAATGCTACCATTTCAGGCTGAATAAAGGTGAATGAAACACAAATATTACGGGCATTGAAAAGTTATGTCCTCTTTTCTTTAACTAAACTTTAAAACATGTGAATAAGTTCAAACAGTTGTTTTCAAGGTCAGATCAGATGTCAGACATTCAGTTAAATATTATATTTAATTTACATTTAATTAAATCTACCCCAGTAAATATTTTAAACACATCTACTGGATAGCCCATGGTGGAGAAAGGTTTCAAAGTGAATCAAATGCGTCTTTGCATGTATTATGAATTTCACAAAGGTAGCAATCTAACAACAGAAGTGAAAACCATAAATGCTGTCTATCCAAAAAGTGTAAGTGTTAGAAACTGCCGTAGAGGGTTTTTGAAATTTAACGAAGGAAATTTCAATTGTTGCCCGCATTGCTTGGTTGTTTGGAGCGAGTTCGTGAGGAACCCCAGACCTTCTTTCCTCACGACCAGGCCTTCGTCTCCAGACCAGGAACCCCAGACCTTCTATACATCTTTCCAATCTTTATCAGATGCTCCTGAACAGTAGACCAACGTGTATCAAGAATTTGGGACAATGTTCTGATTGATTGTCGATGATCTTCTTCCACTGCAGCTTTCAAAGTGCCATCATCCATCGGGTCTCTCCGTTCGAGGCTCATTAGTAAGATAGAAATTACTTCTTTAAATTTCAAAAACGATTTACAGCAGTTTCTAACACCCACACTTTCTGGATAGACAGCGTTTATGTTTTTCACCGCTGTTGTTGGATTGCTACCTTTGTGGTATTTATAAAACATACAAAGACGCATATGATTCACTTTGAAACTCTTCTCTTCTATGGAATATAAATGAGTTTAAAATATCAATTGGAGTAGATTCAATTAAACGTGAAATTTAACTGAATATTTGGTCTTTGATCTGACCTTGAAAACAGCTATTTGGACTTATTCATGTCCTTTGAAGTTTGGAGAAAAAAAAGAGGACAGACAATTCCGGTACCCCTAATACTAAATGCTATTACCACGTAACCATGTTCTAGTGTAATTTTTTTCATCATAAATTTTAGATGCAAGCTTCATTTTTTAAGACTATTTGTAGAAAATTAAAATTAATGGATCATAAAGATCCTTTGATATCATATACAAAGTATTCTATGAATCGTCTTTCAAATCTTAAAGCGTGCATTTAACATATATATGAAAAAATTGCACTTGCTTACGGTAACAATATTATAGCATTTATAGTCTCTATATTTCATTCATCCTAACCCTGCGAACAGTTAAATTTCATAATGTTAAATACTTGGAACTGTAGAATGTTTTGCGTAGTTGTGTCCTCACATTTACCTACAGTTGACCAGAATAATATATTAACACAATATAACAATTGACATTTATTACTTCTGGACTGTTGACATGGTTATTTTACTAACGTGTAAAGTGAAATAAAGTACTTTTCATGCCAATCTAAAGTGCGTCAGTTTCGTTTTGGTCAATCGGACGATCATGAGATACTGACACAGAGGACGTTGTTTTTATTATCGGGAACTGAAGTGAGGAATCCATTCAGCGATCACGCAGGGGTGTGCAAGGCCGCTCCAATGTACTCCTATTTATCAGGTGAGGTTTTGACAGCTCGTATCAGAGAAATAAGATAAGAGTGTTTTTTTCTGTTTTTCATCGAAGAAATTTGATCATTACTGTATGAAATTTTTTGGACATCACTATTCATATTCTTACTCATTTTCTTACCCACTTATGCCTTCAATAGTACAATTTATTGGTTATTTGGTCATCTCACTTGAAAACTGTTACACTAGTGAATTATAGCTCTTACTTGAAAATACCCCGGCCACTTTTGACGGCGCAGATGTTCAATAGCTCATTTGTATTGGAAATATCAGTTGTAGAATATTTTACTTTTACTCAAATTTTAGATGATATTATCCGAGTTGCATTTTCAGAATATCAGATGAGTGGCAATGTCGATACTTCCAATAGCTCTCAGATACTGTACACTGTGCTGAATGCATTCAGATAGAACCAGATTCTGTTCACGTACTAATGTATAATCTATTACGTACAAATGAACCATGCAGTGTTTTGATATTATACGAGGCTATTGAATTGATTGAAATGAGGTACGCAATAACTTTGAATACGAACATGTTTCAGCATTAATATAAAGTCATTGCTCTTTAAAACTTCATGCCATCCGCTAGTGTGTTTATACATAAAAATGGCGCAGAAATATAGAAAAGAAAAAAGAAAGAAAAGCATTTCATTCCCAAAAAAGATGATTCAAAAACAATCATTTAAAAGTTATGAAGGCTAGCATCACACGTCTGAATCGTACGAGTAACAAAAATATTGTCGCTTTTGTGTCGTGCTATGATGAATAAATTTATTGTTACGGAATAAACTTTTTCTTAAGTGTATAGATTTATTAAATAATTTCGATGACATATTTAAGAATTTAATTTTTATCAATTCACAAACCACAAAATTAATGATGGAATTTGCTAGGACACCAGGTTTGAACCATCTTATGCCAATTTTAATTTTTTTTGAGGGCTTTTTTTGGTTCATATTCCGGACTAAAAAAAATAACATTTTCAAAAACTACGAAATCAACTTCTGCGACGGCTTTCGATCGTTTTACAACTTTTCTAATCATTTCTGAACTGATTAACTCTCATTACTAGTATTAACATTTTCATACATCTCATAGAATAAAATATACCAAATGTAAGATCTTTGAGATGACCATACGGTTAGACTCAAATAAAGACAATGAAAAATATTAAGACCGGCTAAATAATGTACAATCCTATTTTATGGTTCTTTCTTACAACGGTGGGTAGGAATAATACCAATATTAATAAGTTTCAGTTCTCATGATAACTAACCTAATCAAGCCCCGATCAGTTAATTGCGGCCGGCCCAAAGATGTAGTTGTAATATTACCTTTGCTTACAAATATAGGTTACATATTTAAATGGGAATATTCAGTATTGCATTGATTTGAATTTTGTTAACTTTGCCTTCGTATTGATTTAATGACCCACAGAGGGGCATATACAAAGCGTTATAATATGTTTATTACTCCTTTATTAAAACATCTATTTGTACATACATGACGTCAAGAAACAAAAGTCCAGTAACATGTATTAATTTTAAGTTAATACAATTTAGCCCAATTCATCTACTAATGTCGATAAGAAATAAGGGAGTTTGAAAGAAGACCTGCTTCAGGTATAATAGATTGAGAATTTTGATCCCTAATAAATCCGTCTTTTTTGACCGTCATAGCCGCGAAATTTTTGCTTGAGCGCTACGAAACTTCACTTGTTAGTGTGGGAACAAATCCTGTTATTTAAGAGGAATCGATTTTCATGACAAAGAAAGCTAATATTCTTTTCAGATGAAGGCGGAAACATCAAATTCTGCCAAACTTGATTTATTTTTGTTTAGGTCCGTGGGAACGATATGGATTTTAGACGTTATCAAGATTCATTTTCTTACGTGAAAGTTTTTCAAGGTGGTGAAGTCAATTAGTTGCAAAATAGGTGTAATTCTTTGAAAAATTCAAATTAAATATGAGTTACCATGCACATATGAGTCATTTTAGACGTTATCAATATAAATTTTCTTACGTTAAACTTCTCCAAAGTGGTGAGGTTAATTATGCAAAATAGATGTCATTCTTCGAAAATCAATATTAAATGTGAGTGACGATCCACACACCAGTCTTTCCAAGAGTATGGCTTTTACGCTTATGACCTATTTTTTTTCTCTTTGTTAAAGATAGTGATAAAATAATGACAGGAGTAGTCGAGAACAGAGTCTGCAATCCCAATAATTGCCCAACGCCATGAGAAAGAAGAACAAAAACTAAGAAAAAAAATTGAGCAGCTAGCTGGGACACATCATCGTCTAGCGCAGTAGCGCTTGATCCAGGGTTGCCAGATTGGCCATTTCATGGCCAATTTACACAAAATTGGCCATTTTTTAAACTCCGTGGCAATGAGAAAATTCACTTGGCCATTTTTACCAATTTGGCCATTGGATTGGCCATTTATTTGAAATTGTGGTGATGGAATATTCCATTTGACCATGTTTTCTGAAATGGAGCGTTGAACGAACCAAGATGCTGCAACGTAATAGGTATTATCGAAGATCGAACGAGACTTCTTCAATCTTGGCGAAACTAATGACCAGGAACAACGAGCACATTGCCCATTTATGAAATGGTCTATAATACGGTAGCATGTGAAAGGAAAAGCCTTTAGTAATATATTTGTGAATTGGGAAGAATTTGCTAGCTCACTTCACATGCTGTGAACAATCCGCAGGTGATGACACTCTCTTCAAGGTTAGGCTCATAAAAGAAAGTGCTACAAGATGTACAGAGTAAACAATTTTTACTTTGTTTTTTACTTTGCGACACCTGTTGATAAAGAATTTGAAAGGATTAATCTTGCATTTCAGCAGACTAATGCTGATCCCTATGATCTCGCAAAAGAATTGTGCAGACACGAAGATGGTTTGCACCAAATGCTGTATAACAAAACCTGAACGGCTAAAATCTTAGAAAATGTGGATTTTGGAGAAAAGAAACTAGTACTCACTTAAATGAAGTTTATAAATCTTCCTGATAAAGACCTAGAACACCATAAAATTTACTGTGCAAAACCCAGATGCCAAGCTATGCTTGAAGAAGCTTTGAATCAAGTAAGCAAGCGATTCCCTGAAACAGTAGATGTGTTTAAAGGTTTTTCCTTCTAAATCCTACCGTTCTTTTGAGCCAAGCGGATATGGGAAGATTTTCAGATCTGCCATTTTTTGATCTAATTGAGGAGTAGTATCGAAAAATCAGTCTAGTAGCCTGGAATGGACAAAAAAATTTCAAAGAACATGAAATTCCTAAAGAAGAGCTTGAATTTTGGGCAAGCTGTTTCAAAGCATGAACAACTTATAGAATTATCACACTACGCAGTAACATCCCTCATAGTGCCCCCAGTATTGCAATATATTGTTGAAAGGATTTTTTCTCATGTATCTTCAATTAAAACAAAACCCAGGAATTTAGAGCAAATCAAACTCTGCGATTCAATTGTTAGAATTCGTTCATTTTCAAGTGACAACGACATGTGCTGCCATCATTTCATAAGTACGCTGAAGAGACTCGGCAGTAATAACCTGTTTCACACGACCCAAGAAACAGAATATCTGCAATATCTTTAGGACGTGAACTCATCATAATATTGTTAATGTCAGGATCAAGTTTATTAGGATTGTGGTTATTAATTAAACAAATGTCTATTATTTATACATTATAAAATAAATAAATAAGGTTATGGTAGGTCTATGCGTGATTTAAGCAATACAAATTTTTTCCAGTTGTTTGGCCATGGGATATTTTGAAGTGGCCATTTTGGCCATTTTTTTCATTAAATGTGGCCATGAGCTAACCGATTTATCTGGCAACCCTAGCTTGATCTTGGATCACGAGAGAGGGGAATCGATCTCAAAACATGAATGGCTTAACTACTTCATCTGAGTAAAAAGAAATTGTAAGATATTCTATGCAATGGAGAATTTGATGCCTACGAGAATTTTACAGTGGTTTAATCGTGCAGTCTTAATAATGATAAAATACTGTTACATAGAAGTTTATTCATCATGTTATTTTCGAAGGTCAGTTAGAATGATTGATAAAGATAGATTATGGAAGGTACAAACCGTGCTGATATTTTTAATGGGCAACGCCAATTTTTCTCATTCACTCTGAGTACTTGGATAAACCACTCTTTAATAACTATGCCATGTTCGCCGAAAAATTAAAGAGACTGATGTAACACAAGTTCTGTGATTTTCTTCCAAAGATAAAAGAAATATGTTCTCGACCCACAGCTTCCATATAAGCCACACTCAACGATTTCCTCTCTTAGTAATAGAATCCCCTAGCACTATGCGTATCAAAAGTTCCCTTTAATTTAAAATTCTTTACTGAACCACGACCGTGTTCACCGTCTGGCCCACTTCATAGGGCCATGAGAATTTCCTCTGCAAATCAGAAGCCGCAGAACGTTATTTCCTGTCCCGCGGTAGTTTCCAGACACTTCAATGCTAGACTTTTTTTTGAACTAGTATCAGAAACAGAAAATTCTGTAAACAATACAAAACAGTTATCTTTTGGAGGTAGCATAATTTTTTGTCTCTGCAACATATAAACTGCCAAATAATTAAGTAAGTATTGATTTGACTTCATATTTGAATGTCGCGTCTACGGCTGGCGTCGACTCAATAACCGTTGCTGAAAGAAGGGTGGAGGAGGGAGTGGACGACCGCCGCGCGGCTGTCTTGAAAGCGCTTGGCCGTTAGCGGAGCTCAATATCATTCTTGCTTCGACGCTTGTACTGTGTTGTGGTGGCAGCTCTTGCAACAAATAAACATGAGGGAAATTGTCCATCTTCAGACCGGCCAGTGCGGCAATCAAATTGGAACTAAGGTGAGTCTTTGAGCAGTCATTTTTATTATAAGTTGCACAAATTTACAATTTGCTTGTCATACGGTAGCTACGACAGTATTGCGCTAGGACACCACAATCGCCTCCATTTTCTGCGCAGGGTTAATACCTGTGGAGATAGGATTGCCGTGCTTTGGGTTTTGGAGTTCTCTTCATAGCTTGTTTTAGCTGAAAACAAAGTATATTCATCGGTGATAAGTTGATATACTGTATAAATTGAAGTTAGTAAGAGAATATCATTTATTCCTAGTATTGCAATTAACTTGTTGGCTGGTGCTTGTTCTGATGATTAATGTGGAAAATTTTCATGATATTCTTTCACGGTGGAAGGCAGTGCTTTGCTGTCAAATGAATGCTCAGGTTTTAGTGGCAACAATTCTAAAGAAAAGAAGTTCAGCTTGCATCCATTGTTTGTACCATTCATATTTTTTATTTGAGTGGAGAGAGACGTGTAGGTACAAAATTCACGTGAAGTTGCGCCTGTTATTGCTTTTGCAAAAAAAGCTTTAATTTAATATTTTAATTGCTCGCAACGCACACATCAGCTCGTACTTTCAAGTTAAAATGCAATAGTTGAGTAGGCGTAATGCAGCAATGCTCAATATATCGGATGTATTAATTGTGGTCGTCTGCCGATAGGTAATGGCTTACGGTCTACAAATTTTGTGCTATAGATCACATTATTGTGAGGCTAATTTTCTTCATTTTTCGCTCATAATAGTTGTCTCTGGAGTTAAAATAACCCTGATTGGTAAAATTTTACGATTAGCTTTTTTGTTGAAAAATAATACGCTTCATGAATTATGATTCTAGATTGGCATTAAATGGAGTAAATTTCTGATTAGGCAAGTGCTAACTTGTTTGTGTTGTTCTATAGACACTCGAATTTAGTGCATGTGAAATGATGTAATACTTTTCTAGCGTGAAGTATGAAAGAGTTTTGTAACTCATTCCTATCTTAACGTTTTAAAGTATATCTACGGCGTTGATAGGCAAATTTTCATTAATC
The DNA here is from genome assembly GCA_014220935.1 of Platorchestia sp. MABIK. Lineage (NCBI taxonomy): Eukaryota > Metazoa > Arthropoda > Malacostraca > Amphipoda > Talitridae > Platorchestia > Platorchestia sp. MABIK. The sequence continues at coordinate 25,993 of JACJUY010005904.1, forward strand.
CGAGTTGCGAGGCTTTATGCTAAACTTGTAGAAGTTTGGAAATGGTTCATTTATAAATTAATGACGATATTCAATATTAATAGGTGGTTTTAATGTAGATGCATCCTCATGAATTGTTAATAATTATTATTGACGATGTGCAGTTCTGGGAGATCATCAGTGATGAACATGGCATCACTCCGAACGGGGAGTACACCTCTGGAGTAGAGCAGGACCTCATGGATCTGCAGCTCGAGCGCATCAACGTCTACTACAATGAGGGCAACCAGGGGAAGTACGTGCCCAGGGCAGTGTTGGTGGACTTGGAGCCTGGCACGATGGACAGTGTGAGGGCGGGACCTCACGGCCAGCTCTTCAAACCTGACAGCTTCGTGTTCGGTTAGTTGTCGGTGAAATTATATCCAATATAACTGAATTTAATTCCAAACTCAGTGAGTCTCTTTAGTGTAGATTGTAGAATAAATAGTGTCTGTTTGAATATTTATCCTTAGTTTGCGCTGTAGGTATCGTGTTGGAATAAGTATCTGCGTGTTGTTCAATAGAATTTAGCAACGCCCAATGATTCATATTTACGTTTACATCTGGCTTAGTGCTCTGCAACACCAAACCCGCAACAGCGTTGAAGTAAAAGAGGAGTAAGGCAGATCAAGGAATACTTATTTTTCCTCTTGTCGTTGTGACTGCGAATTCCTGTACATGTGCAAGGGAGAAAAAAATAAAGTTTTCATAGTTACTCAACTATCAACTCTGTGATTGTTTCCCGTATTTTGCTTGCGAACCGACAGCCAAGTTGGTTCTAGGATTTGATGATTTTGTTTTCAATCACGAACGAGATGAATAGCTAGTTTTGTCTTTGCCTTCACTTTTCTTATTTCAGGTCACAAAAACTACAGTTCCTCCATGGTTAATTACTTCGGTCTTATAATGCTGATGGTAATAATTGCAGTCAATCATTTTTTTTAACTATTCTCACTTTTAATAAAAATATAGAATCGTGAAATCCAAGTTTTCTCAATGAATGCCTGTTTTATATGATAAAATAACAGTTCTGTCTTTCGAATGAATGCCCCAGATTTAGCGTAATTCATCTTCGTCAGTATTTTTTGTATGTAATGGTGGCTGTATGGAAAAATTATGTAGAATGCTTCCTAAATTATGTAAATTTGTTGACAGGTCAGAGCGGCGCAGGCAACAACTGGGCTAAGGGTCACTACACGGAGGGAGCAGAGCTCGTGGACGCGGTGCTGGACGTCGTAAGGAAAGAGTCGGAAAAATGCGACTGTTTGCAGGGCTTCCAGTTAACGCACTCTCTGGGCGGTGGCACCGGGTCGGGTATGGGCACCCTCGTCGTGTCCAAAATCAGGGAAGAATTCCCCGACAGGATAATGAACACGTTCTCTGTTGTCCCATCTCCTAAAGTATCTGATACCGTCGTCGAACCCTACAATGCTACTCTATCTATTCATCAGCTTGTCGAAAATACGGATGAGACTTTTTGTATCGATAACGAAGCTTTGTATGATATTTGCTTTAGAACTCTTAAATTGCAAAATCCCACCTATGGAGACCTTAATCACTTAGTTTCATTAACTATGTCAGGAGTTACTACTTGCTTAAGGTTTCCTGGTCAACTTAATGCTGATCTCCGGAAGTTAGCGGTCAATATGGTTCCTTTCCCTCGCCTCCACTTTTTCATGCCCGGTTTCGCACCCCTCACTGCCCGCGGTTCGCAGCAGTATCGCGCCCTCACTGTGCCTGAACTTACTCAGCAAATGTTTGACGCTAAAAACATGATGGCAGCCTGTGATCCTCGCCATGGTCGCTACCTGACTGTTGCTGCCATATTCAGGGGCCGCATGTCCATGAGAGAAGTTGACGACCAGATGTATAACATTCAGAACAAGAACTCATCATTCTTTGTTGAATGGATCCCTAACAACGTAAAAACTGCCGTGTGTGATATTCCTCCCCGTGGATTAAAGATGTCGTCGACCTTCATTGGCAATTCGACGGCCATCCAGGAGCTGTTCAAGCGCGTGTCGGAGCAATTCACGGCTATGTTCCGGCGCAAGGCTTTCTTGCATTGGTACACCGGTGAGGGCATGGACGAGATGGAGTTCACAGAGGCTGAGTCGAACATGAATGATTTGGTGTCTGAATACCAACAGTACCAAGAAGCAACTGTTGATGATGATGGAGAGTTTGAAGAAGAACCTGAAGCTGAGGGTGATTTTGCATAAGCATCACATTAGATCTGATACCAGCAGTTATTACTTCGAGATGTTTTAGCTAGTACTCTTCTTTGGTCTGTTTCTTGAACGCCCAAACCTCTCTCATCTTTAATTAATTGACAGTAAATATTTCTGTGCCTATGATTGTTTCCTGATCCTTGTGAAGATATCTTATGACAAATATGATTTGAGTAATTTTACGCACCAAAAAATTGGCAAGATGTCACTATGAAACATTACTTGGAACTCGGACGAGTTGGACGCATGAGTGCTGTAAGCTAGGATATTTGAGGTGCCTCGGTTCTAATATTGAAAAATTTTCGTAGTACAAAACCAGAAACCATTGAAACATTATAAATCAACTAATACATTTTCAATAATCAAAATTTTTCTAAAGCGACGGTTATGCGTACATGATGGGACAAAATATACGGAAGAATTCCGCAAGAAATAATTTTATAACCGTTACCAGATCGATAAATGATGCGCTGTTGACTGGTTGAAAAGTTTCAAAGCAAAGCAGACTAAGAAAAACGTCGATCACGTAAAAGAATCTAAAATCGTATTAGAAGCGCTTTTTATGGTTCAAAATTGCTGACTTGATGAAGTAGCTTCTGTGATGTAATCCGGTACGGTAGAAAACAAACATTTAGAAGGAAATGTGAAGCTATGAGAAATTGAAAAAATATACCTGTTACCGTAGTGTCTAATTTTATAATAAGAGTGCCGGTGTTTTCGATTTTTTCATATAAGCGTGGGCAAGCAGCGAAATAATCTTAGAATTTTACTTTGTAAACGGAGACACCGACGATTTCATTCAGCCTTAGTTAGCATCCTGCCAGACAGCCGCATCGATCGCGAGGAACGGAGTGCTTGTTCGTTAGCCCTTGATGAGCAATCCTCTACAATTAGCCAATGAGAGGCTGGGTAGTATCTCAATTTCGGTTCACATGTGTAGTATTGTGTACAATGACCGCAATCACAATTATCACAGAAAATCGTCAGAGATGAATGAGTCGTATTAAAATCTTCACTTTGCGATAACATACTGATAGTTCACGAAAAAATTTAAAGTATTCATTCACGATAGAACTATAGTTTCATCATTCAATATGACTGATTAATAAAAAAAAACTTCCTCAAAAATATACAGATGGTATTAATTCAAGCACCGCTTTCGCTCAATAAAACAATTTTTTTTTTCTTCAAAAATTTGTATTAAGCGAAAACTTTTCACACAAATCGTTATTTATAAAATTGAGCATGCTCGGTGAAAAACCAACTGTTGGAACGAAAAAGTTGTGCAGTCTCAAATTTAATTCAATAAATGAGTCATGAAAGCGATTTGCTTAATATAATTCTGAGATAAGCAAACTCTGATAGCAAATGAATTTGTTTTATAAATCCGTGTAAGTTGATCCTCGGTATTTATAGCAGATCTTAAGCAGGACGAAGATATAAGCTTCAGTAAACAAAATATTCATTATAACAAACAAAATAGTCTTGAGAAAAAATTCTACTCTTGCATTCAACCGCGGTGGTAGTAGACACTGCTGCATGAGTGCAGCAATTTAACCTACAAAAATAAAAATCGCGGTTACATTTCTCAAGCTTTATTTCTCCGTTGTGCGAAGAGAAAACAAGGCGTAGCCAAAACTGTCCTCGTAATTGAGTTGCTATGGTCTGCTGGCCTCGCCTAGGCACACCGGCTTCCTCCTTTCCTTAAATTGGGAAGGAAACATATGGACGGCTAAGAGAGCCACCGTAGCTTGCATGTCCCTGTCTTAGACGAGGGAAAAAAATACCCTCACTGTTGAAAAGCAGTCGAAAAAAGGGAGTTTGAAACATTAATGCCTGACATTCTGACGAAAACTTCGAACAAAGTCATTCGAACAAAGTCGGCATCAACGGGGATTTTAACAAAGAATATCAGTGTACTAAATTTAGAGAGCGGAAGTAGACATTTCGGTAGTAAAGCACTGGCAACAGTGCAATGACTCACAGACTCCCCACTCCCCCTGTCGAGGGGAGGGGATCGTGTGACTCACGCGCCCCTGCCCCAGCAATCGATGCCGCTCCCTGGCGCGGCGACGCTGTTAGAGGGCCTAGCCTCCGTAGGCCTACTGTTCGGCCTTCCCCGACTTGCTATTAATAATACCTTAACAACAAAATTCAAAAAAATACATTCGAAGTAACAGGTTGTAAATGATACAGTAAATCATGAAACAATGTCTTCTTAGCATTTTCAAATAATTAAATTATCAAGATCCTTCCATACCACCTTACTGAGTTTCAGCTCTGTTTTTACCATAAAAAGCTACTGCAGACGCTACTCTAACAAAAATTTTACAGAGGACAATAATTGCGTCAAGTTGGAATCAGGACTTCTTGCATACGGAACGCATTAGGTGGGGAAAGGTGCACTAGGGACAGTAGTGGCTTTTTCGACCTAAGAAATGTGAAAATGTTCTCGCCTCCAAATAATATCTAGAACCTACACGTTAATGTATATCTAAAAAATGAACCGGAAACGTATTATTAGACAAGAATTCTTTGTAAGACACGATAGATAAAAAACTTGACCACATGGTCAAGGACAAAGAGTTTTGATGGCTAATAGAAAGTAGGTGGAGTGGGTTTTTGGCAGTTATGAAGAATTGCAGCAGAAAATTTTATCAAATATTAAAACCAGAACGGAACTATCAAACTAAAAGTAAAAAATGAAGTAATCGCACCTCCATCGCGGGAAACATTTAAATCAGAACGTGTATCACCGAAAAATTTAGTGTTGCCACAGTGAACGAGTATTTTGATACCAGATGAACGTAAAAATTTTGTTATGAATGGTATAATCTAAATAAAGCCGATATTTTGAAGGCTCGGGTGGCATTTTTGTTTCAGGTAAACCAATGATCTTCTTCGTTTCTTTTGATTATTCTAGCTCGTGTCTTACAGGCGGATGAAAGGCACTATTACCGATGTTGGGCTAAATTAACTCTTTTATAAAATCTAGATTTAATTCAAAGTTATCACACGAAAATTGAGAAACTTCAACGAGATCACCTAACGGTAGCACTATTTCGCTTTCCATATAAGAAAGTTATGCAAAGTATGAAAGCTTATCGCTCGTACCGTGATGTTCGAAGAATCGTTTCATGTAGATCATGGGAAGGAGAGCATCAATAAGATTAGATTATTAGTTAGTTTAAGCCTCCCTATCCTCAACAAATGAGATCCAAAGAGAGGAAGGAAGAAGGCACCATTTAGTATGGAGTTAAGGGAACGTGGAATCTATGCAGAAAAGGCATAGAAACAGCAAGTTGAGAAAGAAGTTCATGAAACAAATCAAAGCTGAAGAAGAAAGTAGTAGGTGCTGCAAAACAGGACAGCAGTGAACCAAAAAAAGATGGTCCTTAACATTACAAAAACATTTTATTTGAATAAAAAGAAGGCCTACCTAACTCTCAGCTCGGGCCCTCGTACCTTTCAATAAGTATGGTCAGAGCTTTGAGAATTACGACATTATTCAGCATAGTATACACCGTTAATGTATATCTATGTTGCACAAGTCATCGGAGGTAGTGAATAGGGAATCTAAGCATAAGATTTGTTAATACACAGGTTAGTCGGCGGAAAGAAACAGTACAGTAGGAAGGGTGATGAAGAAAAGACAGAGAGGGGTGAAAACTAAAAGAAGATAAAATGGGCACAAGTCGGCAATTAACCAATAGCTATCCCATGACACCTAAGGGTACTTTTAATTCTTTCAAACAATTATACAATACGAATTTTGAGCGTAGCGTTTACTTGTGTGACAAAACTACTGTCGCAACTCAACAACTTCCTTCCAATACGCGCTCAGAGACGATAAACAGAGTTATAAGATTCCCTATCATACTTCTTTATGGCAATTTCATGCGCCCTCTAATTTATTCATAAGTAATTTGGAGCAAACATTTGGTTATTTATTGAAGTTAGTGGATTAAAAAAAACGTAAACATACTCAGGATGAGAACATAGAATTATTTGGGAATAGGATTCTTAAAAATAAAAGAAGGAAAAAAACAGTTCATTTTTAATTGATTTGATACAAAAAACAAAATTGATTTTTAAAGTGGCTCAACACAAAAATCTTTCGAGGATAAATATAGATGGGTATCATAACACCCATGCCAATTGTCGAACAAAGGATTGAGGGAAAAACAAGAATATATACTCCATTTCAGTTTGACAATGCATATTAATACAGGTTTAAACGTATATTAATACAGGTTTAATCATCCGATAACATAAATTTAATTTTGAATGAAAATAACCCAGTCGCCCTCGAAACCGCACTATTGTACGATCAGTAAAATTTTTCCTGGTTGTACTCGTACAACAATGCAGAAGTAGAAATTTTTGGTAACATACGGGTGTGAACACGATCGCGAAGGCTACAATAAGCGACTGCGGAGTGGCAACAATGCGTAAGTCTGAACTCGTGCGTACATAAAGATACTCTATCTTCAAAGATTCATGAGAATTATTAGAATCAGCTTTCAGCTACCGTTTCTGCACAATCACAGTTATGCTTCACTAGAGATATGCAAAGGCATTACAATAGCACTCTTTTAGTAACTTGGTTGGTGTGGATCATCGCAGGTGCTTAAAGAAACCATAAAAGCAAAATTAAAAACAAATGAAAAAGCTCGTTCAAGCGATTTATGACTAAACAGTACCTAAAAAAATTTCCACGGTAGATAAAAAGCAAGAAGACCACAACAAAATGTATTAAAATTAAAATCATAAAAACCTTTCCGTCACTCATTAGTGAATCACAAAATGTGAATTAAGTCGTTTCGCTAGGGAGTTTTGAGAAAAAGAATGCACGACGCGTGATTTTGCTCAATTGTAGATCCCACTAGACTAGTCTACAAATATTGACACGCATCGCAGAAATAAGTTTCTATAGGTCACATGTGTAAAATTTGACTTGTCTTGTCCATCTGAATGATGGAGGAGATAAAAAACAAATTTTCAAATGTATAGGAGTAAACATTTAAAAAAAAATCTAATTCGCAAGATGAAAAGAGGAACCAATATAAAAGGGAACATTCTTTTGATAACAAACGTTTCGGAATCTCCGATTCCATCATCAGTGCTGTAAAACAGAATAAAAATCGATAATGAACAAATTGCGAAAAAGTTATAAGAATATAATATCCATATACCTACATTGAACGAAAAATAGCTAAGCCTAACCATTAAAAAATACAATTTCTACCCAACATTCGAAGCCATACGTACACATGCACCCTGTTACTTTGTGTAGATTATTGTGTGTTTGCTTGATTGCTAGAATTTAGGTGCATGTGTACGTATGGCTTCGAATGTTGGATAGAAATTGTATTTTTTAATGGTTAGGCTTAGCTATTTCTCGTTCAATGTAGGTATGTGGATATTATATTCTTATAACTTTTTCGCAATTTGTTCATTATCGATTTTTATTCTGTTTTACAGCACTGATGATGGAATCGGAGATTCCGAAACGTTTGTTATCAAAAGAATGTTCCCTTTTATATTGGTTCTTCTTTTCATCTTGCGAATTAGATTTCCTAAAAATCGCCCTTTTAATTAAAAAAAAAAATCTAATGGCAAAAGGAAACTTCGCTTTCCTGGAACACACAAAAATTACATTCAATTATTTAATGACCTCGACTAATGATAAATGCAAGAACCAGAAACAAATACATGGACATAGCTACTTTCAAAGAATTTACATAAGTTTTCATAAAATTGGCGGTCATTATATATACAAGGAAGCGTTACCGAGAAACTTGCAATAGAGCAAAGGACCGCACCCAAACAAGAGAGACCGGCTGGAAAGTCACGAGATTTGGCACACGGCGGCCAGCTGTCGCGGGTGCGCCGCCAGTCAGCTGATCTGTGACGTCAAGTGGTCGATAGCTCGGAAGCCGCTCCTACCAGCCGGGAAGGGTGAAACTGCTCCCTACCGGCGGAGTGGCGGGACTACGCCCTCTCCTCAGAATTGAGGGGAAACCCTTCACTACCAAAACGGAGGGAGCGTAATGCTTTTCCTCAAAACGGAGCAAACGAGAACCTAACACCATATATGAAAAAAACGTGCATAGACTCGGCATCACTCTCAAAGGAAACGGAAAATGCAAAAAAAATTAGTTCCATTCCCTCACGTTTGACGAGTTACAGCGTAGGTCCTAATTCTCCGAAATTAAGCAAGGATGGTAGGCCTTCGAATGCATCCAATAAGCTCAAGAGTCATTTCGGTAGAAGGGATTTATGTATACGAGTACACGCAAGAATTGAGTCGGGCAGTGACTCTACGGTCGCTCCACCTGCGAGACCGGCCGGCAACAAGCGCACACCCCTTGCTTCTGGATAAGAAACCTACCGTCCTGGTTTATCTGGATGATAATCCTTCATTTTACCATGAAACGGGTTACCTTTAATATGTGTAGAACACATTATTAATATGAAGGTATATTGAATCAAGAGAACGATTATAAAAGACGATGGTTTAGTTCAAATGTATTTTTGCAACGATTTTCGAAGTCAGTGTACTCTTTCGTTTGCTTCAATTGCAGAACGAAATCAGTTAAGCTATAGTCTAATATAGCTGGTATGCTTGGTTATCCTTATTATTAAGTCTCAACGAAAGATTCATTTTAAGTGAAAAGCGGCCTAAAGTATATGGAATGAAGATCTTTAAAGGATCCTATCATTAGTCTATTTCATTCAAGTCAGATTAAAAAATTGACACTCCGCAGAAAGCTCAGTTAAGTAGCACAGCGGTCAGCAGAGAGGTCACCTCACAGTGGAGCGCAGTGTACATTTTCTTCGCAATTATCGAGACCAAAACTGCGGAAGGCTGCAATTTTAGGCGGCCACCACTATCAGCAAATCCAAAGAAACACGCTTTCAGATTTATAGTATCTTCTTTTAAGTAAATAAGTAGAGTAACATAAACGTTTCGACTTTTACAGCAATTATTGAACTTCTGAAAAAAGACCAAGTTTACAAGTCAAATCTACATAAAATTACATTAAAGTGCGATCAAATAATGACTCTCGTGATATTTTCTTCCCGTTTCAATGTATTTTTATTAGGATTAAACTTGCATTTTTTGTCTTTTTCCAAGAATTGAAAATGATTACGAAGGTTTAAATCGTCTTCTTTTTTACTTATTTACTCATCATAATAGAATACTATGATCAATGAAACTGCGAGTCTTATTTCCCTTTCATGTTTTCGTAAGGTATGCAAAAAGTAAATCATTTACATGCATAAACAAGCACAAGAGAGCGTGAAGCTATGGAGGAGAACGGGATTGTGATAACATTTCGGTGCAAAGTGTTCATTTATCCGCAGATGTTACAAGAAAGAACAAAAGAAGTAAGAAAACTTTTTAATTCAACTCAAGCGAACTATAATCATACCATATTTCGAAACCACTGCTACTTTTACACTGGGTACCTGAAAATATCTCTGACGACGCCAAATATTCGCACCAGTAAAATTTTCTGTTTGAAAAAAAAAAAAAAAAAAAGATTAGCATGGAGAGCTGAGGAATCCTACTGATCTGTTGACGCTGTCTTACACTCAGTGCTTTATGGTTACTTTTTGAGAGCACATCTAATGGGTTGTGTAACATGAACAAATTTTACGACGAGGACATAATTCAAGAGGACGAGGCGTTGGCTCAATATTTGATCGCTTTCAAATAAGAGTACTTTATCGAGGTTTCATTTTGCTTGACGGTTCAAAAAAACATAAACGAATAAAAGAGTTTGACTTTCTAATAAGTTGTTTCTAACCAACAGATGACGCCATTAGTTACACAAAAAGCTACCACAGCAACTATCTCAGTTCACAATCACAGTACGTAAGTAAAGTAAGGCAAATTGCTAGCACTTTGCGGATGAAGTGTATATCAAGCCGAAAGTCACAAAGGTTGATATTTGTACATGTTTTCATCTCTTAACGGAGTATTTCACTCGAACACAGTACGAGCCTGCTCACGCTAAGCCCATCATCGGTCTCATATCACAAAGTGACAGAGGGCGTCAAAAAGAACCTCGGAAGGCACCGCCAGATTAGCCATATCACTTCTACCGCAGAGACATGCTCCACAGTTTCAAGCTTCAAATCTCTGGGAGGGTACTACTCAATTCACGAAAAGTTTTCAGGGCGCCGATGTTGTATGGTCTTTGTTCCAGTTCCACTAATATGCTACGCATCACCGCATCCGCGTTGTCAGCAAGTGAGGAAAACACACGCGCCGAGCAGCAGCGTGAATAAGACATATATGAAGGAGATGCTCAGCGTTTAAGAGGAACGCGACACTGTTGGCAGTACAATTGGAGGAGTCGTTCCATGAGATAACGGTGGGTCAGTCTGCGGCAATTCAACGAGGTCTACTTGTATACAGTTTATTTTATTTTTCTCCGTTTGTTGTAGTTCACAACGTCCTATTTTTCCTGCTATAATCACCGTGTCAATGTCTTCTGATGGTTTTTGAAATTTACTTTTTTGTCACACGAAGCGCTCAATTATTTTTAGTCTTGAGTTTCTTTTGAGATGCTCCTCCTTGATCGGACGACGTCTTTCTCTTCTTTGAGCCATCAACTTTATTTTGAGAACTAGAACTGTTGATGGTGTCGTCTTGTTCTTCTTGAGCTTCGCTAAGACGTTGAAGTTTAGCGGGCTCTATCTTGAAGTCTCTGAGAGTGCTCAGCTTCATGCCAGTCATCAGATTTACTTTCGATCTCTTAGACAACTGAATGATGAGCTTCTCATACTTCTCAATGGCAAAAATGAGGGCAGGAATAAGCTTTGACTCTTTAAGAGCGGTGTGCAGCGCGATGCGGCGGCCGTTGCTGCGAGCGTCCTCCACATAATTTAAGAATAAGTAAAGAGGTTCGGAAAGAAACTCGCCCGAGATACGGACAAGATTCTCAAATTTCTCTGATATTTGAGGGTAATTCTTTACCCGAAAAACGTCTAAATAATAGCGAGCAAACAACGCAAGAATACCGTAGATCTTTTCTGCTTTCTTGATAACTAAATCTATGACAGTACCGAGAGGCAGCGCAGATCTGACTACTTCGTACATAGCTTTAATGATAACGCCCAGCTTTGTGTTGACGCTCTCTTCCACTGTGTCAGCAGGATAGTCTGTGGCAGTTATAAGATGCGCTTTCATTTTATTTAAAGAAAGCTCGACCATCCCGAGGTGGTCATCCACATGCTCCATGAGCACGGTCACTGCGCTGGTGGCGGTGCCTTCATTAATGATCTTCAGTCGGGGTTCCGCCTCATCGGATGATACATTGCCATCGTTGTCTCCTAGGCAGCGATAAACATCACGCGCCACGTGCTGGTCGAGATTGTGTTGAGATTTTAGTTGGTCGAACAACGAGAACAGGAGCTTCAAGATCTCTTCACACAGAGGCGCATAAGTGACGGTTTCTTCTTTCGCAAACTGCTGAACCCAGTCAAAGGCTTTCTGTATCTCCTCAGAGTCATGATCATTGATTTCCGTAACTTGCCTCATAAGTTGCACTATAGTGGCCGCGTCTTTCAGTAAAGGTTCGTTTTCTTCTTTAGAAAGAAGGCGAGTAAGCATTTTATGACAGCCCTTGAACGCAACATAGGCTAACGTACTTATGTCCTTACTCGGCGACTTGTTAGTCACTTCCTTCAGAATTTGTTCAAGTTTATCAGAGTGGTATTTAATGAAAGAATCAAAGAGAGTCTGCAAGATGGTGATGCACAGCCGTAGTTTTGAGACTTCTCTCTCATCGCTCGCGTCCACTTCAGTACACAGCTCAAAGCAATGGACAAAAAGCATGCGAGACAGTTTGCGCAGATGGGGCAGCTTTTGATCACGCTCCTGAGGAGAGAAGTTCTTGTGATTACTCAAATGGGATTCGACACACGTAAGCAAATTAAACCGTAGATCGCACGAATCGCGCAAGACTTTACTGCAACGATCATTATCTTCCTCGCCTTCAGTGAGGCACATAGAAAGCATCTCTGTCACCACCGAGAGTCGCAGAGTCGTCTGGAACACTTCAGACTTGGAGTTGGGGCGACCTTTTGGCTTGGTTAGACCGTCTCCTTTCTTGAGTGCGGAGGCCTTAAGGCTCTTCCCCTGGGCAAGAGAAAGAGAGAGAGAGTCAGGTTCTCGACAATTTTCTCTTAAGCCTTCTACTGTCAAAACGGTAAGGACATTGTAAATTATAAATAATAAAGTTTTACCAATGTAGAAGTTGGCGCAAAGAATTTCAACACTAATAGTCAGACCTGCAATTAATACGTAAGATCAACAAAACGTAACAATACGTTGCTAACAATACTATACCTCAGGTTGATGATAATCACCTTACATCGAGAAACGGTACAAACCACCCAAGAAATTAGTCTCAATAATTAATTTGATAGTGTGTACAATTTTTCTTCACGTCCAAGAATCGTGTCCATTATGATATTAACAAGAATCGGAAATAAGAAAAAAAGACAATCTTCGGCAGCGTATCATTAGAGTTGACAACTAAATGTGTTACACCTCAAGTGAAAGAAGAAAAAATGTGCGCTTAAGTTACCTGGATCAAAACCATTTAGGCTAGCAAGTGAAGTGATATTATTCAAATAAAATTAAAAAGCCATCAAGTTCACCAACATTCGTTTGAAAAACAAAGTAAAAAACATAGTTTGTATCATCAATTTCAAGTAAAGGAGATTAGATTGATTTACGAGAGACGTTAAAATGTTCACTAACCTTCACTAGCTCAATAATTTTCTTTTGTTTCTTGAAAAGTTCGACACAGAGACTCATTTTTTCAGGAGGTCGCGTAGGATCGCAGGCGAATGAGTGCTCTATGAGAGCATCGTAGACAGACACCATTACATGAGCGAGGTGTCTGTTTTTTTGTCCCTGAGGAGTGCACGAGAAGTCGGTCGCGCTGTCGAAGTCCAGATCATCCACTTGGCAGCTTGACAACTTCTGTTCGAGCACATCAAACATGCTCGACAGATCGCTGAAGATGGCAGCAGAGCTATCGTCGTTTTCCTCTGCTTCCAGCTGGCTACTGACATTCACAGCCTCTCGTCTCATCTTCTCATAAGAGACTTGGGAGGCAGAAATGGAAGCAAGAAGCTCTCCTAATGGCTCCTGTAACACCCAGGAGTCTCCTTGTGCAGCTACAATATCATTATAACGGATAGGGTTAAGGCTGTCGGGTCGCAGGTCAACAAAGCTTTGTAGATGCTGGTGCAGGAGAGCCAAAATGTTGGCACAAAGCTTGCTGTTGGCTCGACACACATGGTGGAGGCCCTCGTACAGAGCTGACCGCACCTGAATTGAAGACATACATGTTCACAAGAGCCAAAGTTTTCCAAGCATCTATTCCCTTCGCTACAGCTATTCAAAAACTAACTAAATTAGGGAATTTTTTCCATTCACAAACTTCAACCTTGAATACTGTGGTGCAAAATAGTTACAAATTAACGTACAAAGGAAGGTAATGCTGAACAAAAATTAAATGGGAAGAAAACAGATAACAAACAAATCATACACATAAGGCAACCCAGCTCCCTAAAGAAACAATCACCATAGCAAAATTTTCAGCTCGGTTAAACTTTAAATCAAGTTAAGCCTCACTAAAGACAACATTGGTGTTCCCTAGAGACGATGGAAGTAAGCACTATATAGTATGGAACAAGGGAGAGGAGCAGATCCTCACACTCAGCTCAGAAAAATAAACAAGATTGAACAAAGCTTGTGACACAAGATGAAAGTTCGAGGGCATACTTTGTGCTGAAGAAACAGCAGCAAACCGAGAAAAAACTGGCAGTAAAAAAACAAAAAATATTCTCTTTCAACATAAAGACGAGCCTACCAGACGTTTAGCTTGGACATAAGCTCATAAAACAGCAGTCAAACTTAGGTAAATTTAGACAGAAGAGAATCAATGAGGAAATTTAAAATACGAACATCTAGGAACCCTAACCATGAACCTTTCCTTCATCCACAGCCATTTTCCTCCACTACCCTATCACTACCCACACCAAAAACTGCGCAGGAACTTCACTCACATGTATCGAGAATGGACTTTGCCTTAGAAGCCACAGACAGGCACAGGGGCTATACAAATACACAAAATCCACACACACACACCAGTACAGGAACCCAAAGGGACGCACCTGGTGCTGTAGGGAGAAGCAGCGGCGCAGCAAGGCGAGCAGCTCCTGGCAAATGCTCTCATGGCGACCTGAGTCACTGACGTGTACCTGCGTAAACCCCACTCATGTCATGTCTTCATTAAGAGCAAGATCAATGCACCCGTAGCCATGCAAAAACTGTTACTTTTATGTACAGGCGTGCCAGCCATACATTTCCATGATGCCATACAACTAATAGTTCTTAATTTTGCTGGATGTCGCTGGCAACGAGGGATGGTTCACAGTCTCAACTGTTACGTCAGTTTGTTAAGGCCACAACTCACTGGCCAACTTTCTTCAGCGTGCTCAAGAAATGGCCAAATTTCTCCAGCACGCTGACGTTTTCGTTCTTAGAGGTTGTCCGACAGTAAGCTGGTCAGCGTGTTCATTCTCAGTGCCGCATAGGAAGTTGAGGAGGGTAGCACACTGCCATGTCGAGCTCCGATGTACAATGGACACGAGCGTTTACATTGCGCTTCATGGACGCTTTTCAAGAACACGAGTGTTCATGGAAAGTGAATTCTGCCGCATACAGGAATAAAGGAAGAGTGCTTCGAAGAAGGGTTTTCCTCCTTCACGACAGTTGAACATGGACTGAAGCTCGAGCAGCAATCTACCAGCACACTCGAAGGCTTCTCCAGTGGAGCACCAAACCCAGCACGCTTGATAGGATTCTCGCTAGTGTGCTAGCGAAATTTGGCCAGTGAGTCGCAGCCTTTACTATTAAAATACCTCCCTGAACCCCCTTGATGTGCAACAGAGTTTGAGTTAGCATGATATTGTATTTAATGAGTAAATATATCCGGCACGGTGTGTGAAATGCTGCTTTTTCTGCATGGAAGAAAGCCTTCTTGCATAGCAGACTGCAGCCAATTAATGGATCTAAATTTAGAAACCTAAATGTAAAGAGCTACACTAACTGAGACAAGCATCCACATGAACCGCTAAACTAAAACGTATTGCAAGAAAAGTAATGCTGTGCATTTTGTGGGTTCAGAAGGGTCTGATGTTCCATGAGCTTTTAAAACGAGGTGAACTAGTAAATGTGTATCGCTATATTCAATAACTGATCAATTTCAATCATGCTTAAATAAAAAAATCCAGACTAGGCTACAAGAGAACGTCTCATCACACACACAGCGAAAGACGTCAGGGATACCGTTTGTGCAGTTGGCCGGGAACTTTTGCCTAACCTGCTTTACTCACCACACTTGGCCCTTTCGGACTGTCGCTCGTTTTTATCTACGTCGCACGCACTTAACCGACAACACTTAAACAATTTCGAAAATGGCTTGCTGACTAAATCACCTTGAGATAGAAATGATTTTACAGGTAGGGCATCCACAATTCAACGGACAGACATGCAAAAAATATGGTTAATTATTAAAAGCGTGTACGAACTTGGAATAAAGTATTTGTTACCTTTCTCCAGATGTTAAAATGTTTTCTTCAAGCTAAGTCAAGAATTACTTAGCGGTATACATCTAGTACTTTGACAATGAGCAAACAAAAAGCTTGCAAATGAATAAGAAGTATTACTTGGGACATTTCCCCATAACAAAGGAGTAGCTAAAGAGAAATCAGAGCACCAATAACACACAATACTCTGATGCCCCTTTCATCACATTCTTCTCAGACAAGCACTTTCATAACAGAAATGAAGTTTTGTCATAATCAAGCCTAATACATATGATTTTGTCCATTGGTTTTTCAAATGCGTCGTAACTAACACTAGGACGCAATGACTGTTACCCTCGATCGATCGAGCCTGTATCCATTTCAGATACTTAGGTAGAGTGGGGAATTTTGGCAAAGTTCTCCCTTTCCCTTGACAGGAAATTTACCAGGCCAGCAGTGCCAGGATTGGAATCGGCGACCTTTCCCTAGAAAGGTGCGCACTCTAAACCACTCGGCCACGTTGACAACAGAAGCAACATTGGCAAAATTCATACTCAATCAACACCAAGCCCTGTGAAGAACGCAATGGCGTCTACTTTGATATCTTCTTTTCCATAAAGGCAGTACTTATGCCCTACAATTTTTTCAGAGCACATCTCAAACTAATTTGTTTTCCTACCTAATGTCAGTTTACAAATTTACACACAATAGAAAACAGTCTAAACAATAATGTTCTTACTCATCATCTGCCTCTGCAGACTTGTCAAGCTTCTTTTCTTTACATCCAGTTCATTTCACCTGCCATCCGCCATATTTTTTCTCGTTTTCCCACTCTGAACAATGCAAAATAACAAGCATTTAAATTACCTCATTTCTCAAAAGATGCTATTACAAAAATTAGAGGATGAAAAACTTTAATACATATCGAGGATGGATTCCACTACCGAAAGCATTCACACAGCTTTCAAACACGTGAATTCAGCCCTGACGGCACACCGAGAAGCAAATTTACCTGTGCTGATGAAGAGCTCATCTGGGACAGCGCTGATGAGAATGAGAAGGAGAGCTGCGAAGACGGCAATGAGCTCTCAACGCGCAGCCTCTGCAGGAGCAGCACCAGTCCCTGCACTGCCACCACACGGCACTGCACGCTCCTGTATCACAGCATTGCCGCAAAATTGAGCCCAGCATTGCCACAATGCGTTGTAGACCCCTATAAGAATGCTGTATCAACACCAGACAGTGGATTCTATTGTAATGCAGTCAGAGTACAATGTTACTAGGTTAGGCCCTTCACTGCCACTGCACGCTCTTACACACAGTGTCACTGTAAGCTGCTTCAATCAGGCAGTTGAGCCTGATGAAGTGATCAACACACTAGTCACGATAATATATGCTCAGAATCCCACAAATCCATAGCAGCCAAACTAGCCAATTAAAGAACTACAAACACGATGAATAGGCAGTTTAAATTATTCGAAAATAACTTAGAATCAGTATTTGAAAGTGGAAGTAATGAAAAAAAAAGTCATTTTGACCGAAAGCTGAAGCGTTGTAGTTAGGAGCGCTGAACGACAGAGGTATGTAGTGGTCAATATTGCACAATTTGGGATAAAAAATGAAGCAAATACAGGATACAGAGGCACTGAATTTTAATTACACTGAATTTACTCCGGCCCATGTGCTGCACTTTAACTTTTCCTTTGACATATACAAACATGGAAGAGAATGCCTAAACAGGTAGTTCTGGATCTAGCAACATACATTTTAAAGTCAATCTTATACAAAAAATTTGCAGTTACAGAGAAATGAATTGATTCCACTAGTTTTGCAAGTAATGGAATTCTCAAAAATGTAACGCTAGAAAGCATGTATACACACATATACCAGGCCTTTCCTCCCTATTTGAGGGTAGCCGACAGCAGGCCACAATCATCACCTTTAGTCACTAGGAAGCGAGAGAGGCAGCACTGGCCGCACCAGAACTGCTAGGATCAGCAGCAGCCCAGCATAACCACCTTCCACAGTCAGGCCCGACAGCCATAGCTGGTTTACCCCGACCTCTTCATTGAGTGCAGCCCTTCCCCCCGCACAGGACAGGCCAACTCCATCACACGTGGGCAAGCTCCCAGTACAGCGTCAAAATAAAATTACCTTCTTACGCACTGCCCCCACTCACTTCTGTCCGCAGTCATCCCTCTCGCCACATCCACAGTCAGACCCCTTTCATACAAAGCACGCTTCACCCCATCCATCCAACTCATTCGTCGTCTACCTCGCACTCTAATGCCACTCACTTCCGACGTATAAATCTTTTTCATCAGCCGCTCAAAATTTTTTCTTTCAACAGGCCCAAACCATCCAAGCACTCTTTCATCCACTCGCCTGCTCAGCTTTTTGATAACCCCCGTCTGCCCCCTAACCAACTCATTCCTCATCCTATCTCTTTTTGTCACTCCATACATGCTCCTCAAACACTTCATCTCAAACACATCCATCTTCCTCCTCTCAGCTACTCTCAAACCCCAGGACTCTGCTCCATACAACAAAACTGGCACAATCAAGCTTTCATACAGTCCCCTCTTAGCATTCATACTCAAACTCCTGCATTCAAAAACTTTCCTCATTGCACCCAATGTCTTACAGCCTTCACTCACTCGATGTCGCTAGAAAGCAAACGGAAAAATAACACAGAAACGAGACTAGCATTTGGAAGCACACATCAGCTCATTGGCCTCCATCTAGACAAGAAGAGTGCTAACCTATGGAGCAACTGATCTTACTTCGAGAAAAGCATCTTTCTTAGCGTGAGCATGACGGCGTCTCTGAGCGGCACGTCCATCCTGAAAATGTTGCTGAGGGCAAGCAGGATGGCGTGTGCGGTGCTGGGCTGGTGGTGCTGCAGCTGCTCCACCAGCAGCTCCCGCAGCAAACTTTGGTGCTCCAGGAGCACCATTGGAGACGCGCGGCTAAGGCGGCCCAACGCACCTGATGTTTACACTCCAGTTAACTTGATCCTAGAACCACCACTTCTACATCAGTATTTCAGGGCATGTTGGGAAAGAAATTCACTCACGCTTAATTTACTTCAAGTTTTTCAAGAAAAAAATATTGAAAATATCAAGGAAAAAGTTAAATAAAAAGGTATGATAGCATTTATCAATAACGTTAAAAAGTATTAAACCACTGAGGGTGGCAAAAAACATGAAAAATTTGCTAGTTGGTGCATAATAAACAACACAAGTTACCCCTCTTCACGGAATTCTATTCTTACAGACCACAGTTTTAGCCTGTGAAAACAAGCACTCGAAAAATCAGCTCACCTATTCACCTTTTGACTTGCAACACTTGTAGCATGACAATGCAAAAAATTAAGCGTTTACGTCACACATACAGCTGGTCGATGAGAGTTTTTTTTCTAGGATAGGTAGTTAAACATGAGGAAGTGGTCATCTGAAGAAATATTCGGACTTTTTGCATGAAATCCCTAATGAATATGGTGCACATTTACTCGAAAGTAAGATACATTGAGTTGTGATGCCTTTTGTTGTATGTGCTAATCTCAAAGCACTATGAGCAAAAACCCCTTACGAATAATATGATGGTACAAAGAAACGAAGTTGAGATGAAACAGAAACATTACAGAAGTGAGGTCACGAGGATGACCAAAACCAATGATGCTGAAAAATACACACTCGTGATTAAAACATTGTAGTATGAGTGCCGACTGTGAGGTCGAGGCAGGGAAGCTTGAGTGACTCAACACTTTTGAAAAAGCAACAATCCTTGACTGAAACAGTATTGCTTGAATAGGAAGACGCCAAGATATTGACTCAAGAAGTGCCAGGGACGCTCATGAAACAACACTGAAAGAGCAACAATTTTAGCCTGAAAGAGCGTTATTTGAACATCACTAGATGCTGACTCAAGTAGTGGCAGGGATGCTCATGAGACAATACGGAAACAGTAACAATCCCCGACATAACACAGCGTTACCCGACAACAACTAGATGCTAACTCAAGTAGTGTCGAGGATGCGGAGCGGTGAGGGAGGTGGTGGCGATGTGCTTGAGGCAGTGCTGGGCAGCGTGGGGGTGCGAGGACACGAGCTGAGGCAGGCAGGACACGGCCAGGGCCGCGGCGTCCGAGCGCACGCCCGGCCCGCCCTCCAGCAGGCTCAGTAGCACCACGCACACGCCGCTGCTCACCTGCTCATAGCACGCGGGTTGGGAGACTGGTACTCTCGTGTGTACTGTAGTGCAGCATGTTGTGTGGCCAGCCCACTCGTGTATACTGCAGTGCAGCACACTCGTGTATACTGTAGTGCAGCACACTCGTGTATACTGTAGTGCAGCACACTCATGTATACTGCAGTGCACCACATTGTATAACCAGCACACTCTTATGAATTGCAGTGCACCACATTGTGTGGCCAGCACACTCGTGTGTACTGCAGTGCAGCACACTCGTGTGTACTGCAGTGCAGCACACTCGTGTATTCTGCAGTGCAGCACACTCGTGCATACTGCAGTGCACCACATTGTATAACCAGCACACTCTTATGAATTGCAGTGCACCACATTGTGTGGCCAGCACACTCGTGTGTACTGCAGTGCAGCACACTCATGTATACTGCAGTGCACCACATTGTATAACCAGCACACTCTTATGAATTGCAGTGCACCACATTGTGTGGCCAGCACACTCGTGTGTACTGCAGTGCAGCACACTCGTGTATTCTGCAGTGCAGCACACTCGTGCATACTGCAGTGCACCACATTGTGTAACCAGCACACTCTTATGAACTGCAGTGCACCACATTGTGTGGCCAGCACACTCGTGTGTACTGCAGTGCAGCACACTCGTGTATACTGCAGTGCACCACATTGTGTAACCAGCACACTCTTGTGTACTGCAGTGCAGCACGTTGTGTGACCTGCAATCTTGTGTACTGCAGTGCAGCACGTTGTGTGACCTGCACACTCGTGTGTACTGCAGTGCAGCACGTTGTGTGACCTGCACACTCGTGTGTACTGCAGTGCAGCACGTTGTGTGGCCTACACACTCTTGTGCACTGCAGTGCAGCACCAAACTTGAACGGCACATATAAGTGCACTGTAGTGAAGCACTTTGCAGCCTAGTAATGCCCCGTTCCACTGGAGTTTGCACACAGCGGTACATGGACAAGCTGTACTCAAGCATTAGGTTAGACTCCGTTTACAGAGAGAATAACATTCCCACACAGCATACCTGTGGTTGCATAGAACTACAAGAAAGCACTACGCAACACAGTTCTAATTCAAAAATCTCATTAACCATTTCACAGGATACATTCATATACTGAAAAAAATCAGCCATATTAGAATTTGATCAGTAACAAACTTTGGAGAATCAAGGTATTCCATTATGAAATAAATCAATTGGAGCAAGACTTTCAAGTATCCGATTTTGTTTTCGCCGCACAATCGGCAGCAAATGTTTTTTTGTTGACTTGATTATGCTATTTGCTGTTTTCTCATGCTGGAATCTCAAGATTTGAGATTTGAATTGAAATTTGAGCGCACAAGCAAGGTTGCAAGATGTGTTCCACTACGTAAGGGTACCCGCACATGAGTGGCTTTTTATTGTCAGTTGTCACAACAACAAAATTGTCGCAACAAAAACCAGATGGCGACAACTTTCGTTTAGTCACTTTAGTGTCATCATGGAAACTGTGAATGCAGCAGTGTCAAACCACTCTAGTCTGGAAGATACTGAAAAACCACGGCAGGATCGTCAGATAAAAATAAGAGAATATGCCACCCCAGTACTGAGTATATTAATCATCATAAAAATACCCAACACAGACTTTTTTTTTCTTTAATGTAATGAATTTACTATTCAGATGTGAAATAGGTTGGTTTGCTGAGCTATTTTAGAATAGCTTGAACGCCTAACAGTTTATTTATGCACCATACTGCCCCAAAACAAGTCACATTAGCAAAAACCTGGAGTTAACAAAACCAATCTGGCAACCAGCCCCCGGCTGGGCGCTAGATGGCGGCAACTAAAAGTTGTCCGTGGGCGAGCTCCCATCAGAAATAACGTTCTCTTTTGCCTGCATCAGTTGCCGACAACTATTGTGTTGTCAGAGAAATTGATCCGGTTGCAACCACCTCACAACTTTTTGTTGTCGCCCCACGAAAAATTACCCGTGTGCGGGCAGCCATAGAAATGCATGCTTTCTATTTGACAATTTTTTAGTTGTGGCAACTGACAATAAAAAGTTGCTCGTGTGCGGGTACCCTCAGGAAGCCAAGATGACAACAGCAACTTTTGCAGCCGGTAGTACAACTAATACAACGCAAAAATCCTACTTCAAAGTGAGTTAGAGATGAGAACTGACCTGCTGCCAGCCCTGGGCGCTGATGTCGCGCACGGCGCCCTGCACATCCACTGACTGCGGCCACGCGCGCCTCAGCCATGCGCTGCGTCGGCTGTAGCGCGCCAGCACGTAGCTGTGCAGCACGCTGTTGCGCACCGCCTCCACCACCTGCACCGCAAGCCCACTGTAATGAACTCCCGCACCACCACCAGCACCGCAACCCCACTGTAATGCACTCCCGCACCACCACCTGAACCGCAACCCCACTATAATGAACTCCCGCACCACCACCAGCACCGCAACCCCACTGTAA
>JACJUY010005905.1:0-27385 GCA_014220935.1 Platorchestia sp. MABIK
GAGTGTAAGTTGCAGGTGTATGAGGAGTGTGAGGAGAGTGTAAGTTGCAGGTGTATGAGGAGTGTGAGTTGCAGGTGTATGAGGAGTGTGAGGAGAGTGTAAGTTGCAGAAGCACCTGCCGGCAACATACACGTATCTAGGATACAACACGCATCAACAATAGCGGTAATTTCAAAGAGGTTCACTATGCCTAAATTTACTCTAATATTTCATCAAGACTCTAATTCGTAGCAGCTGTAATGGTCGTGCCATTCCTTGTATAAATCACTCTTCATAACTTACTATATATTTCTCCAGCAGATATGGCATAACTTCTATTTTGACAGGACTTTAGGCTCAATTGTTCTAAGATAAGCATGACAAACTGCCCGTGGTAATGGTGAGCAAAAATTCCTGCCAGTAGCTGGTCTAAAAAATGCTGTCGGTACTTCTTTTTGAGATAACGAACTGTCATGAGATAATGACCCTGAACAAATTTTACACAATATGTCACTGTCTGGTATCGATAAAAGTATAATTACTTACTGATTTTCAACGAGTCGGCATTTCTGAGTAATGGTTCATGCGTTTTGATTATTGAAGGCAAGTAGACTGAACGAACTCACAGAGTGCCGACCATAACTTGAAAGATAAAACGTTATACAAAAAGTTTACTGCTTTTTTCAACCATATCTTTATGGGGATTAATAAATCACATTCTCAAACGCTGAACAAGTTATTTTCTTCCCTAAAAAACCTCATTGAGCAATTATGGGCAATTACATCACGCCTACATCGTCAAAAACTAGGCCTATTCAATGCTGCATTTTATTGCTTAGAGACCTCTGGGGCAACTCGGCCGGGAACAAGAGTGTAGGATTGCAAAGTTTGCAATACAAATAAATTTTGAATGAATGTATTTATATTGAGTTTAAATAGGATATTTAAAACTTGATGTACAAGCTGAAGACGATTTTAAATTTTCCAATTGAGTTGATCAATAATGAAGCCTATGTAATTTTTGCATGACGAGCAATTCGGCTATCGATCCCAAAAATGAATGACTCAAGCCAACCTAAAGAGTCAACAATTTCTCCATGTGGATATGAATGAGGGAACCCTAGTAATATTTTTTTCCCGTGAATTTAAATAGCTTTTAACTGCTTAGATTGCTACATTCCTTTGTCGAAGGTAAACCACTACGGTTTAAAAAATCTTCCTCAGGAATGGATCACATCCTGTTTCTCAAACCATAAACAATGTGTGACAATCGGTAATTCTACTTCTCAGTTGTGAATTATAACCCATGGATAAGAGGCCTTTTTCAGACCTCTTTTTATTTTCAATTTTTATAAAACACGATCGTGAAACCCACATCTTTCTTTGAATTAATACGGTTTGCGGATGACAGCACGTTATCATCTCCCCCAAAACACGACAAATAATGCAAGCGAAATGAATCAGGAATTAAATAACGTTCTGCACTCACTCAGTGTCTGAAATCAATATACTCAACAAGAATATAGGTATAATTTATTCTCCCCCATGAAAAACACACCGCTCCTTAGCATTGTGATTAGAGGTGGAAAAATTCAAAAGCCTATTAATTTCAACTGTTATTTTTCGACTAAATACGATATTCAAAAGTCAAATCAATATGTCAATCACATACGTGTAAAGCTGCCCAAATTCATCTGAATTTTTCACAAAATCAAGCCCATCCAACCGAGAGAACCACTAATTAGATAATCTTTTACAGTTCGCTGGTATGTTTGTTGTTTTTACAAAGCGTTAAAGCCTGGCATAGCAGAGAGGAAAGTAAAGCTAACAGAATATTCAAAAAACAAAACATGTGCTGTATTCAACTTAGAATACAACGTTCACGTCAATCATCCATTAAATAGCCAAATAATTCTGAACCTGCCTAATTACCCCAGATTTTCACTCGGAAGTTTTGTGCATAAAATTACTTAAAAATAACGAGAAATGTAACATTCAAGATTGAATTTATAATCAAACTGACTACTATGACAACTTAACGAGGTATAGGAATTAGATCGTTGTCTGTAAAGCCAGATCTGAATTCATTTTTTTTCGCTGCTACCAAATTCTGAATTGTCCTACTTTATGTTTGCGATACCCCCAAAGATTCGGCCTTCAAAATAGAAAAATAGATACAGGTAACATACATAAGGAACTAAAACTGAAAGAAGAAACTAAATATCGTTTCAAAACTAGTTTCTCTGCGATACACTTCGAACAATAAACACCCATAAAAAATGAGACATCTTTTAAATAAAACGTAGATCATATCAAACTGATATTTTTTCAGCTTTACAATAGCATTTTTGTCTTAGAAGCTTACCCAGTCATAAGTTAGAAACAGAAGTATACTAAGTTATTTACCAAAGCGTACTGCAGAATTTGTTCACCTCCTCATAGGTTGCCATACGAGCCTCGTAGCTTATATGGCCTGCACTCAATAATAAGAAAACAATGCTACTATTGTTAACTGTTAGATTTTCAGAATATCTTTATGTCATGCTAGTAACAATGTACATGCATATGGTAAATAAATCTTTCAAATCTTAATGAGGTTCGTTTCCCCACAATAGCTTTGCGCCAAATAATTTTCAACTCTGATCACGAACCGCGTGCGGCAAAAGGGATGTGCGAATTATCACAGTTTGCTGTCGCGCTGTTAATCGAATTCTGCATTGACCCATCATTGGAGCGATCTAGCGTGTGACTAAGTTAAGAGTATCAGGTTAAACGTAATTGTATACTTCAGAATAAGGTTTTGATAAGATAAGATCAGATATCCTGNACCAATTTCAACAGAACATTTTCCAACCTACCCTATACTGTCCCATCATAACAGAACCGATCCTGATATGTCGCACATAAAAAAAACGTGAATCCGTGAAAAAATTACGCAAACATTTTATCTAACCTATGCCAACCCAACCTGTCCTAACCGAACATATCTTAACCTACCTTAACCGAACCTATCCTGATAACATGTCAAACATAGAAAACCGCGGACCCGTAAAAAAATTTCATCAACATTACCTAACAAATTCTAACATAGCATATTCTAACTTGAGCTATCCTAACCTAACATATTCTAACCTATCTCTTCCTGACCTATGCTAAACCGAACCTATCATGATAATATGTCAGACATAAAAACGAGGACCCGAGAAAAAATTCCGTCAATATTACCTAACCCACGCTAACCTAACCAATCGTAACCTAACAAACCTTAACCTATCCTATCCTAACCTAACTTAACCAATGTCATCATTAGGCTAGGTGGACCCGTGAGAAAATTTGATCAATATTACCGTACAAATTCTAACCTAACAAAATCCAAACATACCCAACCTAACATAGTATATACGAACCTATTCTAAGCTAACCGATTCCAGATAATATGTCAAACATAAAAAACGTGGACCCGTGAAAAAATATCAACATTACGTTTAAATGTCATTAAAAAGATAAAAATATGAAAAATATTAAAACATTATCAATAAAATTAAATACAAAAAAATAAAGAAAATAATAATGAAAAAATCATAAGTATCCTAACCTACCCTAATTTAACATATTCTACCTATCCTATCCTTATAAAATATCAAACGTGTCAATGTATGTAAAGGCGGCCTTTTTCTGTAACACTCGGGAATTCGGGATCCATGATACCGCAAACTCGAATGAGAGCGTTACACACGAACTTAGTTTTAAGAGTATTAATATATAGGTAAAAATGAAAAAGATGAAAAATAACATTAAATAAAAAATTGAATGAATAAAGAAATGAAAACAATTGACAAATAAAAAATGACAAAAAAATGCATGAATGCAAAAAATAATAGAAAATTGAATAAATGAATAATGAAAAAAAGAAAAAAAAAATCAAAAAGAAGAAATCAAAAAATTTTAGTGAATAGGAAAAAGGAATAAAAACAAAAAAACAGATTTGAAAAATGAAAGAGAATAAATAAAAAATAAACATGAACATAAAGAGTAAAATGAAATGAAAAAAATAAAAATATAAAGAAGCAACATAGATAAAAAATTTAAAAATGTAAAATAAGTGGAAAAAGAAAAAATGAAAACAAAGAAATAAAAAGTAAAAATACAAAAATAACGAAAAAACATGTAAATTAAATAATAATACAAAAAATAATAGTCAAAATTAATTGATATCCTAACCAAATTTAACCTATCCTATCCATCCTATCCTGATAAAATGTCAAACGTATCAATGCATGCAAAGGCGATCTTTTTATGCAACACTCAGCAATTCGGTATCCATGATACTGCTAACTCGGATGAAATGCAAGCGCGTGGCGAACATGTTCACATTGATACACTATCGCACATNGAAAGGGAATAAATAAAAAAAAACATGAACATAAAAAGTAAAATGAAATGAAAAAAATGAAAAAAATAAAAATTTAAAGAATCAACATAGATAAAAAATTTAAAGATATAAAATTCGTGGAAAAAGAAAAAATTAAAACAAAGAAATAAAAAATAAAAAACAAAAATAACGAAAAAACCTGTAAATTAAATAATAATAATAAAAATAATAGTTAAAATCATTAATATCCTAACCAAATTTAACCTATCCTATCCATCCTATCCTGATAAAATATCAAACGTATCAATGCATGCAAAGGCGATCTTTTAATGCAACACTCAGCAATTCGGCATCCATGATACTGCTAACTCGTATGACTGCATTACACACGCATTTAGTTTTAAGCGTATTAATGTACAGATTACAGTCGCCTTCAGCAACAAATATTCCAGGCGCCCATCATACCATGAGAGAATTCTCATAGCCTGCGTGTGCTCAGTAGGTGATAGTGTATCGATGTGCGATAGTGTATCAATGTGAACATGTTCGCCACGCGCTTGCATTGAGCCGCCCTATGTGAGATGAGCGCCAATGAGGCATGACATTACAAACGCCACAGCGGACATATCTCGAAGAAACTGAGAGAAAAAAGCGCTTTTATGGAATCGCCTCAGCACGTAAATATTACCATGCGGCGACAATTCGTAAGACTTCTCGCTTATAATGTCGTAGGAAATATATGCCTGGGTACGGAATCGAGATTATGTTGCGTGTCGGCGGAGCTCCCGTAATTCTGTTCACTCTACAGCACAGGCTTCTCTTTTTGAATTCCCTCGGTGACCTCGTTTGTATACATAAATAATATGCAAATCATAATCTTCACTCTCCTGAGCGATGACTATTTCGTGTAAATTCACCGAATGGGAAAAGTTTGACTATGAAACTATGCAGATTCGAGAAAACACAACTTCAAAAATTAGATCTCATACCTACATTTTGCTCAGGATAAAATATTACATGTTTTTGTGAATGACAGTTTGAAAACTATGAATTGATTTTGACGGGATCGTTGGAAACTACTAGAGCCAAAATTTTCTGCTACTCCTTCTTCCTCGAGTACATGCCTTCTCACTAGTAAGACAAATTTTATTATTAAATTATAAAAAGTTGCAGCAATTTGCACACCATTCAATATCGAATTTACAGCGGCGTATTCCACCGGTACGTCGCTTATCTTAAGTGTAAAATACAATCAAATCATCTCCGAATAAGTTTTATTTGACAACGCGACCTGACCATCGACATTCCAACCGCTTGTGTGTAGATGCCCACTGATGCTAAGCGAGCTCATCTACTTATGCATTTGACAGACGCTAACCAACTGAAGTCTAGACTTTCACCTTCAATCTGTTAAGCAAAGTGATGATTCAATACAATATTAATCTCGTTTTTTATTAACTAATTTTTATCAGTGAAATAATTGTTTTCTTCAGTGAGGATTATGTGATGTGATTTAAATTGTTACATTTATTTGACATGTGACTTGGAAAGAACTGAGACAGACGTATCAATCATTGAGATCATCAGTTCTGTGAGTTTGCAGAAGACTGCAGGAAAGTCTAATCAGTTGAATAAAATGGTATAACACTTATCTGTTATTCCTCATAAGTAGATTTGTATTGTACACCGTCTCTAATTAAACGTGATAGTACGTACTTTTGAGTTACACGTGTGCAAATGAATAACACGGGTTATTTTTGAATACGTATTATACTGCCTCAGTGTTTTTGCGTTTAATCAATTAGTCACAAACCTAGATCTCGAGAAAAATATCAAATTTCCTCAAAGATTGGAAGCTGAAATTGAGCATCTATTCGAGTGTCTGAAGATCCAAGCGTTCAATTCCTCCTTGTCGCTAGGCCATTGATCACCACCATCAACATGTGCACTTACTTAGTACTTCGATGCTTGATGACTGCTTTAATAACGTCAATTATGGCCGCTAATGGCTTTTTTGCACCGTGTTCTATCATTAATGCCGAGCATAGATAGGCTACAAAATAAAGTGTCGCCATAAATGAGGCTCCTAGTAGGCAACGAACTTCGAACACTCGATGATCGGTTTCCCACCACAGCGGTGAGGCGAGAAAAACAAGAGCTAGCTGCATTCCGGGATGATAGAACCTTCACTAGAGGATATGCTGCTCTTTTGCAGTGCTTTGATGTTTTGTAACCTTTTCGAATACGTGCTTGAACACTGAATAAGGCTCATCAAATATGCGATAGATTTTCTGTCTTTGTATTCGAGTTGTTAAATCAATCATGCATAGACAAATTACTCAAAGATCTTACATACAATCATCAGATACTGCTCTTTTAATGCCCAGGGTGGTTTTGTAATTCGTCATTGTCTGAGCTCGGCTTGCTTTTTTATTTTATCTGAAAATGTTTTTCCCTTGATACGCTCCAAAAAAATTAGAGGCTGGCCAGTAAGCTCTATTCGGGGCATCGAAGACTCGCAAAGACACTTGTGAGAGCTGGTGCTGTTTCTTGATTTATTCGTTTGTCTTTGACTGCGTGGTGAACGAATGAATTATGACACACCGGTGGCGTTCGTCAGCTTCAGACCACATGTATATCTGTGGCTGAGTAAAACTCTTAACTGTCTAGAAATCAAATCACCAATCAATATTGCACTGTGCTATTTTGAAGCTATGCTTTGGTTGTTATTTCCTTTTTAACTATTATCTATGAGTAATTTGAGTGTTCACTTATGTGGATGAGAAGAAATTGCTACCTCTATTACATAAAAATTGAATTTCACTCATCCAACTTGGGTAATCGAATAAGTACAAATTCAATGCTTCGGCTGAAAAGTTTATATTGACATATTCATTTTCATCACGACGTTCGCATTTAGAAATAAAACGTTGAACTCTAAGTTGACCTCTGAGTTTAGTGAAAATTATTAGGGATAAATTTTAGCCATGAGAGGGAGGGAAATTTATTCTGTCACTTATGAATTTTTTGTGCCATGAAAAATTGTCGAGGAAGAATCCAAAATAATTCCTCATGATGCTGAACATTCTTTGGACTTAGGATCTTGAAGGCTCGAAATAAGTGAAGCTCTTCATTTTTATACAATATGAATACCAAATGATTGGAGAAGAATCTATTTCAAACTACGTCCATCCTAACGATGGAAAAATGATTTCTTCTAGTTCATTTAACTCTGAATTTCAAAAAAGCGCTCCCTGTTTTCGAAGTGAAGTGTAGGAGTACAGCTTATTCCGACCAGCAGCATGACACATTCCTTCAGTGGGACATCAGAAGTGAATGCCTGAAGATGACCTGTCACTCTCATATAAAGTATGCAAATCTCATCCCTTTCTCATGCGTAATCAATCACTACAGAGCGGCAACGACTGCAGGGGCTCCATCATTGATACGTCTTTCATGCGCTGACCGACACTAATTCATTTCCAATCTTCAAAAATGCTGATTGCTGATTCTCATTGCGAGTCTTGTACGCAGGCCTCTCACATTGTGTTTAGAAGGCTTCTCATTTGTAAAATATTGCTCGTGTGACATTTCTTGTCAAACGCACTTCAGCCCGATAAAGACTTCCTCATGGCGAAGCAGTAGTGTGTCCCTCCTTTAGTGCAGCAAACACTAAATATGTAGCAAACACTGAGTCAAATGCAAGTTTTTAGTGCAAGACAGTGTTTTTTATAACTGAATTTCGGACAACGGAACAAACAATATTAACATAGAAGTGAAGCTAGCTCGAGTACTGATAGATATTTTTGCCTGCGTTGCTACATTTGCGACATTGAAATATTCAACCACATTGAAATTAGTGAAAAATTTTTGTTAATTCTAATAGAATGATAGCAACGTTCTCTAACGCTAAACGATGTCTGACGAAAGTGACATCATCCAAGATGATTAGACTTCCATTATGTAATACACCTGTTGTTTTGATAAGAGGGAGAGAAATTGACAATACGACCTTCAATGTTGCTGTAAGATCAATTGAATTCGACATGACTCGATAGAATCGAGCTGTGGACCTGCGCTTGTTGCCAACGAATGTCGTAGATGACATTGTTCTATAGCGCTAATGAGCTTTCAGTTCAATTGAGTACGAATACAGAATGTAGAAGGTCCTGACAACTGAATCTAGCTTCACACAACCACCTACCCCACAACGAGACTTCAATTTCTACTTGTCAGGTTGAAGAAAAACGCATTGCGCCTCTCCAGAAGCGTCATTTGCAGCTACAACTCATGAATGCTAGCATAAAAATTGTAATTTTGCTAGTTTAGGTTGTAAAAATGAGTTGGTCATCTGGATGCCGTATCGAAAAGGTGCATGAATATCAAAATCCTGATAAGATTTGCCTTCATTTTTGGAAGCCTCTACTGTAAAATGCCGGATTTTGTAAATATTGGTTAAAAAATTACGAGAAAGCTTCTGGGAATTTTGAATAATTTTAGTACTCATTAACACCATGGCAGTTGGAAAAACCGTAGAAGGGTTATAATACTCTTGGCCTCAACGCCAAATCTACCTACTTTAGACATAAGATCGCTGTTGAAGCTCTCTTTTCTACATCGTGCCAAATTGAGCCCTGGCTCTGCTGTATCAATTTTATACGTACAATTGCAAACATTTATATGCAAATTGAGGACCATCGATCGTTATTAACGCACTTGATGCACCTGGAAATGTATCACAAGCTTGCCTCCTATCTGAATAAGTGGCATCGCGTTATCGGCAGCTCAATCGGCGAGCTTTTGGGAAAATAGTTTCAATACTGAATATGCGCCGCAGCTAGATTCCGGGCTCAGCCTCTAGCTTAGCTGGCTGTTGCTGCTCTGAAAAAGTTGATGTTCTGCAATCGGCGGTAATTGCGCCACAGAATTCGCAGAAAAAGCTTCTGACCCACGAAGCTCGAATGGGCTTGTCTGACATCTTTTTCGGCAAGTTTAGGGAAGTGACTCTTGGTCGCATCTGCGATGCAAAACATCTTGAAGATGGAATCGTTTGCTTAAAACTGCATGCCTCGAGTGACGCTGAAAAAATGTTGTAAAACTCGATTTTGTGTTGAATGGTAAAAACTGCTTTTGATAAGATCCTGGAAATTGCAGGTCATCTTAGCGGAGTTTACAGATTTTTCCAGTTTTCGTATCGCGTGGGAAAATTGACTGTCCTCAGACGATTTCCAATAAGAAGTCTGAAACTGCAAACCACTTCGTCAGACCAGTTTTATTATTGCTGAATTTTCACTCAACTCACTGCCACAGCACAAATTTATATTTTTATTGTCAACTTAAAAACGACTTGCGTTCTGAGTTATTTTATAACTCCTCGCGGTAAATGTTTGCTTCTGTCGAAATTTTCAATGCGAATTTTATCAAAAAGTAGAAAATGAACTATTTCCTGTTTCTCACGTAACAACAATTTTTAGTAATTTGTCTTAGCATATGGAAGAAATTTTAAGCCGTGTTAATTGCTTAAACACTAGCTTACTATCAGTAAACACCAGCTAACTACCAGTACACTAGCCTACTACCGGTGAAAACCATCAAATACTAGCAAACACTATATAGCTTAGTTTCAACAAACACTATATAGCTTACCATCAGCAAACACCAGCTTATTATCAGAAAACACTATCTTAAAATCAGTAAACAGTAGCTTACTATCAGAAAACACTGGTTTGCTCTCGGTAAGTGCTAGGTAAGCGCATACAAACACCACGTTTCGCTTCTCAACACCGACAGTATAATCAAACGTGTATTTTTGAAAGTCTCTCTCAAGTGAAATGCATGAGAGGATGCGTAAGATCGCTGCCCTGATCTGGCACACTATTGGACAGCGTTGCTGTGTCTGGGCATTTGATTTCTACTAGTTTAGCTTGGGTCTTAACTTTAATGCTATTTGCGAAGAACAGATCTTGAGGCTGTAAATTGTGCCCACACAAACCACATGCTCGTTCACGGTCCAGATCATGAATCTTCTGCTGTTCAGAATGACTGAGCGAAATTGTTTAAAAAAAAAATAGTTTTAATCAATTATATTTCTAGTTCATTTTGTGCTTATACGTGTTCTTTGAAGCTTACTGCTGAGTGGCAATCCTTTCATCGTTCTGTTGTCTATGACTAGCTGATGCCTGTGTCAGTGATATGACGGTGAGTGTAACAACGGTTATTAGTAGAAATCTTTACAAGGTAAAACGCAACTCAGCAATTAGGGAATTCTTAATTTGTCAATCTCATGTCTGCAGCACAATCAGCTTCACAATATGAAAAATCATCATTAAGTCTTTGTAGTTATAAGTGCAATTCTTTGTATGCGTCACTTTATTAATTTTTTTTTGCAACAAAAGCATGTGAGCTTTTCGTCCTTTCTATAATTCCCCTGCTGAAACTAAAAATCGATTATGTTTTAATTTTATCAACGGTAATCGCAGGATGAGATTATACATTTGTACCCTGGGTAACGATGCTAACGAAACATTCGTAAGTAGCGCGAGACCAGACCGATACTGGTTAAAGTATTAAATTGAAAACATACATAAGAAACGACAAGTACAGTATACTATAAAAACAGGTTTAAAAAATACAGCAATAATTGAAAAATAAAGGCAGGTATGAAAATGGCTGATTGCGAAAAAATCAAGGCAATTTTAAAAACGATGGAAAGTATTACAAAGAATACAAGAGTAAAGAACGACGAGAAGTTTATAAAATGAAGGTAAGCGTTAAAACAACGACGAGTGTTGGAGTACAGGTAAGCATGAGCCCTAAAAAGCGTGGAGCCCAAACACCAAGCAGCACACAGGAGAGGTAAATGACTGTCAATGGGGCTGCGCAGATAATGCAAATCATAAGTAAGTCTATCACATTAATTTACAGCACACGCTCGCAGGGTCAGTGTTCGTTATTTGACGTTGATCATATGAACATGACGTTGAACATGTCAGCTACTGTGTCACCTAAGTTCGTTTTGTTTACGAACAAATCAGTTATGAATTTCTTTCGGGAAGATGAATGTTTTTAGGGTTTTCACCATTGGGTTACAAAATGCATTCAGCCTCATTTTACAATATTAAATGAGTTAATCAGGAAATACTTTGATCGCAATGCTTTACACTTTTTTGAAGGACTGTTTATGGCAACAGTTGATCTTGATGAAACTTAACATTTTTTTAAATTGACATTTCATTTTATTTATATCCTGCTTTTTTTTTTTAATCGGAGATCCTTAGCTTCTTGTAAAATTTGTATCGCTCATGAAGAAGATATTTGTGCTTCATCTTTATTTTTATTCATAATTTGTTCAAAAACATACTTTCTCAAATAAGCCGTGAATCAAATTATACAAGGAAAAGTATTGAAGGGTGTAAAGTTCGTGCTTATTTCATAGTCTCAAATGAGCTTCCAGGAAAAATTCCATAATTCGTGCTGAATCTCACAAATAATTTTTTTTCTAGCTGGTGCTTTGTTAATGGAAATACTTAATTGTTTTATACCTGCACCATATTTTTACAAGTAAACTTCATCAGTCCCAATAACATTTCAACAATTTGAATTCTACTTCTGTGCGGTTGGAATGGCTAGCTACCAGTAGCTCTTACCATCATAGACACCGCTTGCGCCAGTAATAGAATCCGCTTTCCTCTGCAGAGTGAACTTCCAGCCAGGGCGTGTGGCAACATCCGGCGCAGGTTCAAGGTTAGGCTGGCGTCACCGGGCCACTTCCTGCAGCAGCCCTGCACCTGTTCTCTAATTAAGTTACGCACGATGAGCAGCCTGCTCTCTCTGAGCGACTCTCTTTCTGGTCTTGTGACTCTGAGTCGTGAGGACGCTTGCGGGTCTCTGACTTGTGGAGCAATTGAGATCTTGATCTTGAAACTCTGGCTTGTAAAGGTCTTCATCTTCTCGGGATTGTGGAGAGGACTAGCTCTTAAAAATTTGGCTTGTGAATATAGACTTAATCTTGTAACTCAACCTTATGAAGGTAGACTTGATTTCGTAACTTTGGCTCGCGTAGGACTTTGCCTTGTTTCCTTAGCTCACGAAGAAGGTCTCTGTACTATAACTCAGTCTCGTGAAGACGGACTTGTTTTATAACAATTACTCATGAAAAACCACTCGATCTTACAGTTCTTGAAAAGAGTCTTGATTTCTGAACTTCGTCTCTCGAAGGTCTTCAAAATCAACCTGCGCTTACCGGAAAACAGGTTGGATGCGATGTTTGTAGATTGAGGCGGACGGAATCTTTGCGCTACATGTAGGCGATGTGTGGATAGCTTCCTATCTCATTATCCAATATTTTTAAAGCCTATTATTGATGCGATTTGTCCAATTTAGGGTTTGGGAATAAGGCTAGATTGTATTAATTTAAATTAATTCAATGAAAATATAGTTGATTCAAGTAAACCCAATTTACAACAAATGAAAAGGTTCAGGTTGAAGTTGAAGTTAAAATTAGGATTAACTTTCAATCTGAGTTCCCTTTATGTTACTCGAAAATAAACAAGTTACGAATTACTCAGAGTATGAAAAAATAAATGCCAGCAACAAATTACCAGTGGGTCAAAGTAAAACCAGTAAATAAAATACACCAAAACGCATAAAAAATTTTTCCTGAGCCTGAAAATAAAACCATGCCTCATTATTTGTCATGTTACACCAAAAAATCTACCTCAGCACTGCCTGAACACATTTACTCATTTTAAATGAACATCACTCACAAAAGCCTCAGTGTCATTATCGCTATGTGAAATATTACTCAATGTAACAGAGTTAAATGCGTCTAACAGTAGAACACAAACCATATCTCGTGTGACCCCGTGTAACTTAAGTAAGGTTGAGATTGGGTGTAAATTACATGAGGCTCCGGGGCTAAATATATAGTTTAGTGCGTACTTATGTAGGTTTGTTCGGAGTCAGCCTAGTAGCTATTCAAAATGCTTGACGCATCTCACAAAATTTCCTCTCGGTCATGGCGAGTAATCTCATTGGAAACTTACTTCTCAATTAATTGGAACCATCATGCTGCTTCAGTCCAATAAACATCTGTCATGCACACCAAGCATCTGTAAATGATAAAAAGTATGCTGGAAGGATGCTAGAGAAGCCCATTGTGGTTTTGGTACCTTCATTCACTGATTTAAAGTAGCACAAAATTTTAATGTAAGGGACGAGGCAATTTGTTGTTCCCAATGATAAAACCAATTGAGAGCCTTCGCGCGAAGAAGAAAAAAGTCGAATAAGCCAACACCAATCATCAGGTATTTGCAATACAAGCTAGAATGGTTTTTCAGATGTGGTTAAAACCTCTACATATACCTGGTTTGAGTTAAATTTTCCAAACCATTATCGGCGCTGATTTATCCAATTGCTAAGACCGATAAACCATCGATGCCTTCGTCCATCCAAAAACTCTCAGCTTCAATAGAGCCATTCACGTGGGTGGGCTCGCAGAACCAAAATTGCGGTCATAAAACTTTTTTAGCGATGATACTGTCGGTGAATTGCAGTACAGTTTTACGGTTCTGGTAGGCTTCTCGCTACCGCTTCGTTAACTGCGTTAACCATTAAGTGTGATTGCACGTTTGTTCGCTTGCGATTATTTCCAAGCCTGTCTAATTTTTTGCAGTTGCTCAGCTTCGATGCCTCAAGAGTTACCTCAAACGAGAAAAAACGAAACTTGGAGACGCATGTGAATGACACAGACAGAAGCTCATGGTTAAATTCAAAGGGAACACGGTATTATTTAGCTCCCTTTTTTGCCTGAGAGGTATCGTGATACTCCTGTTACGGAATGCAAGAGCCATGAAACACATGACAACGACAGATATCAAGCAAGTTTTAATGTTAGCAGTATTTTGATGGAGCGGAACTCTACTGTAAAACAAAAGAATGAAAAGCGTACCCAATTCTATCGATTTCAATGCACTTATTTAAAATATTATTAACAGATCAGAAAAAATTTCACGAAAACTTTTGCATCGATAAAAAACCACTTTTCTACTCAAAATGAATTATACACGAGTGGTTAGTCTGTTATTTCATGAGTCGGTTCATCGTTTAATGATGGAGAAAAACTTACAACTAACTTGTGTGAGCAAAATACAAACGAATTTTATGTCTTTGCTTCCCATCGAGCGTAGCAAAAAGCAAAGCATTAGAAGAGCTCATCTTATTTCTTTGTTGGCTTCCGTCTTGAAACATTGTTTTTTAGACACAGCACATAAATCGATTATCTCTGACGTTTGAAATCTAATTTCGTTCGACAGAAATATGCACTTGATCAATACACAGGATTGCATGAGTGCCGATGGCTGTTGATATAATGAGGACTTCAAAACGGCCAGCTCCCTTCGACTGACATTTATTGCAGAGAAAACTAGTTCGATAAGTTCAGAATAAATCACCGATTTTGCTTCAGTGGAGTCTAATAGAAAGCGACAGTGGGTGCCGTAATGATGACTCTTATCTCGAATGTCCTCTAGCTTTTTCTGCGTCGATTTGAATTGATGAGCTCAATTGCCCGCGTCTCGCCATTTCATAGTAACCTGGCTTTCAAATTGAGTCCTTATAAACAGAACCAATAAGTTTCGCAACACTTAGTTTAATTGGATTTCTTCTGTTGGAGTGTGGAGTGACTTATTTAATTGGATAGTAAGTTATCTCACCCTGATATGATGATAACTCCTCTCAGTCATTATTCACAGTTTTCCACTCGGAGGTTTCACGTTCGGTAGACAGCTTCATTCGAACAACAACTAAACCTGTTTCGAAGATCTGGTTTAACACGTTTATTATCTGCATTTTTCAAATAAACTACCACTTCGAAGGAGCCCTCCCGGTCTTGAAGGCTCAGCCGACTCCAGACGCAGGACTTGTTCTGGTGTCTACGGACTCCCAAGCATGTTCCTAGTAACACAAAAGTTGCACAAGTCAAGGGTGGATCCAGCCACCGGTCGCGTGCCCTATAGCGGCAGGAAGTTGCGCCACTGCTCGTGGCGCATCTTGGTAAAAACTGCGCCTCGTTTCTGCAGTGATCTAACCTTTTCCGGCCCCCTTGACTTGGCCCCCGGCACCTGACACAGCCTTGGGGCACACGACAGGTCGGTGGCTGTCCAAAATCCGGCAGTAAACTCACTGTGCACGAGAACCGTAAGCTGATGTTGCAATAACGCTTGATGCCACTCGTTAGTAAAGAGGACTAAATTGATGAGTTTGCTCCGGCTTCGGGTTTTTATGACCAGTTGGTCATTAAACCGAGTTTTAAATCCTTGGTAAGGTTTACTTTGCCTTTAGGCAAACTGCGCTCGAAAGAGCCCTTCACCGGCAGACATTAGGTTGTACTAAAGGCTGCCCAGAACATAACCAAATTCTGTTAGCTTAGAAGCTGATTTGTTGCATGTTTGATGGCTCTTAGTGATGGTTATTTCAACCAGAACAACATCAATTCTTACAAAACCAATAAAGTACGGCTTAAATCCATGGATTGTTCTGTTTTTGACATCGAAAACAGTTCCTTAATGCTTGTGGTTGTCATTAAGATTGGATTTAGTTTTAGCTAGCATGCATTTTTTTTTATATTCGCTGTTATAGTTTTTTCTCCTATCCGATAAATGAAGCTGGTGGGCTGTGCAGCAAACCTGATGTACGTCTATCGAAGGATGAATTTTTATATTCTTGATTTATTTTGCGTCTTCAAATTGCTTTACAGTACATATGTCGGTTCAACTTCGAATACTCAATGAAAATGTATTTTTTTCTCAGATTTTTCGTTGAGGTAGTAGGAGCAACTAAGACTTCGAATAGACTGGTGGGATAGTAATTATATTTGTTCTCTATCGTGCTCCGACTTTGTCTGTCACCCCGCGCTATGTCTGCTACACACCACGCTATGTCTGCTACACACCACGCTATGTCTGCTACACACCGCGCTATGTCTGCTACATACCGTGCTATGTCGGCAACACAGTTGTGAATTTACCACAGTCTGCCACATAATAAATGCAGTGCTAAGGCAGAGTTCAATCCTCAGGTTGACTCATCGGGATAAAATCTCGAACCGGTTTAGTGTACGGTGAAAATATTTCTCTTTTCTACACTGAGAAGTGGGCATAAAAATATTAGTATTTCACATCTTTTCATTTCTGACTTTTGTGCGAGGTGCAAAAGTCGTATATCTAGAGTGTTTTATACTAATAGACAGTTTCCTTTTACAGTTGTGATCTTGCTTCGCATGTCCGTGTTATTATGTGTTTTTAGCTCAGATCGTTCGTGTAACTTGTCGCATACGTAAAGTTTCAAAATTTCTTATATCCTTCAAGAGCCCGTAAACTTTTCATCTATGTTGTTTTCTGGTACTTCATTGCTTTTCAAAACACAAATTCTTTAAAATCTGAAAGCCATCCATACTCTCTTATGTTTTTGCATTACTTCGTATCTCGCCCTAACCAGAATCTGAAACAATGGAAGTCCAAAAAAGAAGCGCGGTGCGCAGGTCGTCTTAATTAAAGAGCCTGCGGAAACTGTCACGCTTGCTGCTGCCGCCGGCGCAGCCACGCTTCCCAAGTCGTTACCCAGGAATTTCCGCTGCGCAAGTCGATTGCGAACGTCCAATCCTGGAGCTGGAGCTTCCTCAGAAACCAGGCATGCTCGCTACTGTGTGGGGAAAATTGCCGTTTTTTTATGCGTTGACTTGTTTTAAGTCCTCTTGTTAGTGGGTTTATTATATAGAGAAGCCTGCCTGTTGCACAGCAGTCGTCTGATAGAGGCGCCGTACGTTCTCGAGAGCGGAAATAACTGCTGAGCAATATCCAATAGAGTCGATCCTCGAGTTATACATACACTTCTCATCACACGTTCAGGAGCAGGAGAAAATTGCAAAAAAAACATTTTGCATGCATAAGTGTTAGTTCTCTAAATTAGGTATATATAACGGTAAAGGAAAATAGTGGAAAAGACAAACATTTTCTGTTTTAATCGAAAAATCACATCGTATTATTGAATTGCATGCTAGCTGATTGAAAATCTAAGACCAGGCCGCACAAAAGCTTAAATGCAGGGAAATTCATGGATTTCTCTTCAGTTACTGGTTATCACTCACAATGTAAAGGCGTCTCAAATCTCAAGTCATTCACGTTCAAGGAGTTGTAACTCACATTCAAATGGGGATAGCTTGCGAACGTGAACTATTCTCCATAGAATTTGGTCAGATTTTTGAGCTGCATAAGCAAGGTTTATCACCATGTGCAATCGCAATGCGAAATCGCAGCTGAGATTAAACTTAGTAGAAAAATGTTTCACAACTTTCTGAAAACCAAACAGTTGTGAAAGAACAAAATTCAGTGGCAGGTAAAAAAAGTCCCTAGTATCGAACAGGTTAATCTATGATATTATCCGTAATGGGATATTTGGTGGGACATCGAAGCCACTCACTGATGCCGATTGCAGTTCATTAACCATTGTGCGTCACGTGAGACAAAAAAGTTTGAAGAATATAAGTGTCTACAAGGGCCTCGTCTGCTTCCACGTCACAAAGTAGATCCTTTAGAGGTCGTCAAGAAGCACCAAACATGGGATGATAAAAACTGGAACAGACTTCTCTTCTTTGATGGAAAAACATGAACTTTGATGCTCCTGATAGCTTCCAAGGTTATTGACACAACAAAGTCACCAGCTGGAACGTTTTCTACGTGGCACAGTGGCAGAGGTTCCGATTTGGTGTGGGGTGCCGCCTTCTCTTCTTCTTTTATTCTTCCTAAGACGCAATGGATCTTCAGGTTGTGCAGTAACTTCAAACAGTGACTGATTGTGTATACGAGTGCCATAGAGCTTCCATAACGAAGGAGGGCTATCGTTTATGCGGTGATCGATGATTTTTCCTGCAACATATTGCAGCGATCCACAATATTCGTCCAACCAAAGCTGTCTTCTAAGAGAAAGATATCCCTTTTTTCCGCCATCCAGCCTGTTCTTCTGAGTTGAATCCATAGAGAAAGTTTAGGGATTGATTTTAAGTAATGCTTACAGAAATTGACAATAATTAGTCAGTAAATGATCTTCGTGACACCATCTTCACCGCTTGCAGTAATTTTCACCAGACTCTGCTGGAAACCCTTTCTTCAAACATGTTGGAAATAATTTTTAAGAAAATCAATGACAATGAAAGCATCACTCATTGCTAAACAATTATTTGGTTGACTTTAACTTCGTTGTGAAGTATTTTCAACTTTTTGATTCACTGGTCTTGAATTTTGATCAGCTGTCAAGCACCTGTTACTAAAAGTTTGTTATACTTATAAAATTTAATTGACAGAAATTGCTGAACTTGTTTTTTTTTTAACTGTAGGAATGAGCACTGGTAAATTTTTCAAATTTTAGGTCTTTCCTTAAAAAGTTGTTTTTCAATTTTTCACCAGGTTCTAAACTTATGACTGGGAGTTTATATCATCTTATGCGAATCTCAACTTAGGTAGTTGAAATATTTCCTCAGTTATTTCACTAATCTGGGGCTTGATTCAACCTGGGATAGCTGAATAGTTGAATGATTGATAATTGAATACAGAATATTTGGGATCGACGCGCTCATTCGAATCCGTAACTCGAATGACTAGAATAACTCAAATAACTCGAATAACTTGAGTAACTTAAATAAATCGAATAATTCGAACCATTTGAATAACTCGAATAACTTGACTACCTCTACAATAGACTGCATAGCTTGTTTCAGAGCGGACGAATTTGGGCCAAATTTCTGTTTGCAACGTTAGCATTGGAACACAATTTGACATAAGATTAGTTTTATTCCCTGTTTTGGGAATAATAAATCGATTTGTGATGTCGCTAATTCTATTCCATTGATTCGTTTATAGGAGATGTTTCACATCGCTCTCGGCAAACTCTGACTAATACACGTTTACTTCTCACGAATCTAATTTCAGAACTAGGGGAGGAATATATAATCCGTAGATACTGAATTACATTTGGAGCAGGAAAATGTAAAGCTTCTCTGAGCAATTTGTTTTCCTTTAATGTAGTTATGTAAGGAAGAAATGTTATGATCATTTGTTGAAAATCCTTACGAAAACTTCACAAATGGTAAAAATTATTAAAATAAGATTGAATTTGATTTTCTTTCATCTGTCAACAAATATTTGATGCCAACAAACACAGAAATAAGTTTTGCTACTTTCATTATAGCTTTATCGCGTTCAAACTTTCACAATTCGATATCTTCTTTTTTGTGAGCACATGCTTATCTCAAATAAGCGTCAAGTTAGCGTCAAATTCTCAAATGGATAACGTTAACTTAAACTCAACTTGTACACAAAAGTTCCACAAACTTGCCTCTAAGTTGCGAGTTGCTAATTCGCAATTTCCGAACTACTCCTAGAATCTTAATTAGGCACAATTGATAACAATGCACAAATGTGTTCTAGTGACAATTGAAGACCAATCAATTCAAACAGTGAAGCTTCCAGCTCACTCCCTTGCAGAACCTTGCATACTACGTAAGACAGATGTGCTCTGGACGCTAAGACCTCCATGAAGTTTTGTCTCTAGACAAACCCTCGAACTGTTAATTTGTGAGTCAATTAGAAGTTCACCAAGTCACAGATTTTAAAACATTGGTTGGATCTTCTTTCAATAGCTTCTACAAGTATAACTCAACTATATCATGTTGTATAGTTAATAATAAGTAGTTTCAACAAAATTGGAATACGAATTTCATTGGGCATAATATTTTTTAGGGTTTTACCTATCGTGTGGTGAACAGTCAGGCAGAATAACTCAAAATCATAATCTTGAAACAGTTTGATTTTCGCTGGTATCAAATTCTGGAGTTCCACCCCAACAATGTTAGCGATACTCCCTCCCATTCAGCATTCGAAATTAGATTTGAATCATCTATGATCTCATACTACTAGTCATATTTACGATTGATAAATGATAAAAAGCGAAGAGAGTAAAAAACAAAATTAAACATGATTTCCCAAAATCTATCCCTCTCCGTGAATAATGTAGAGGATAAAAATTGAAACATAGAGCTGCCAACATGTGTATGGTATTATATGCATATATGTATAAATATGTGTGTATACATACGTATGTAGACATACATATGTATGTAGTAGTTTTATACTTACGTACATGTATAATACTACTTCTAATGAAAAATACTGACCAGACTGCCAAACTGTATTTGATTTTAGCACATTCTGCTCTTAATGCTTTAACTACTTCTACCTTACATGCATAAGTATACCAAGTTATTATTCACATTACTTGAGAATTTGTCTGTAATGTGAAGCCACGCTGCGTATTTGACCCCCATGCAATGGTAACATTGTTGACAGAAATTATTTGTATTTATGTGCTAATTAGTAACAGTGTACCTGCTTGCGCTAAATAAACCTTCCAAATTGATCAAATTCTTAGGAAAGTCGTGCAAGGATAGCTTGATCTCATCGAAAACTAAAATCTGAAAAAAATTCCTGTCAGAAACTTGTATTCCAGATTCAAGGAAACATTGAGGGATTCATTTTATTTTTGATGTACCCTGCCATTGTTTGGAACATTTGAAGGCCACTTTGCTAAACAACAAAAATATCAGAAAAAATGATGTCTTATTCTAAGCTGTAAGGCTGTCGACAGCCGAGTTATCTAGATGAGATAATGTTTGAAATGCATTTTGTTTGCTCCTGGTTCCTCCTAAATTTGGATGTATCTGTAATTTTTTCACCCGAAAGATTATTGCGTGACGAAGATCAAGATCACAGACCTACGTTCTTGTATTAAGGTTCTGCGTCCAATAACGAGGAAAGAAGCAAATAAAAATTGAAGTCGAACTGTATCTAGTTTACGATTTCCACATACTTCTGTCCATTAGAGTCATGATTCATCTCCATCTCTAGCAAAGCTTGACTTGTTGTATATTCAGAGGCCCTCTACAAATCATACCTTTCAATTCATCAAAGCAAAAAGCTGATTGATCTTGGCCTTATTTAGTTATAATCAACTTAACGAATGCGCATTATTTGCGAAGGATTTTTTTTTATAACGGAGTCGCACAGACAGAAATCGTTTCTCACCGCGAACCAATGGATCGCGTTTTTTGTAAAAGATTCTAATTGAGAAAATTAGCTCAAACTCAAATCGTTCTTCATATTTAAAGCATCAAAATTCCTTTTTCGAGGCTAATTGATGCGAGGTATGCAGGTTACCGAACGTCCGCATAGCATTTGAGGACGGAAAAATGACTATTAGTTTATCTTGCTGTAAAGATTTTCCATAATGAACAGTGTGAATTTTTTTGCTTCAAATACAGACTGCAGCTGACGAGGTATCCGTGATACCACCCCGTGTTGATGCCTGGCCTCGTGATGCTTGTTGCAATTTATTGTTTGATATATGAAATAAAACGCGCCACTATACTTGGTTGGTTAAAAAAATTTCAAATTTGTTTTCAAATTCCGTTTATGATCAATTTAAAATTAGGACCTTCGGCCACTGATATCAATATCTTCTTTTTCAAATCAAGTCCTCTAAAAATCCAACGCGGTCTACAGCAACGCATCACGTTATAAGCTATGCAAGGTCCACGACCCGTCAAAAATTACGAGATTCCATTTATTCTTTAGAAAAATTTGGCAGATTTAGATGACAAACAAATATGTTCATCCATCCTAATAGTACATACATACATAAACACATACATACATACACACATACATACATACACACATACATACATACACCAGGCTTCTCCTCCCTACGAGAGGGTAGCCGACAGCAGGCCACAATCCTAGTAGTACCCGCGATTAAAATATTCTTGTACTTGTGCTCTGGTGAAATTCGCATCACAATTCGATCATTAAGCATCCTAAATAGCGTGAAAGAGAGACGAACTAACCAACC
Source organism: Platorchestia sp. MABIK (assembly GCA_014220935.1). NCBI lineage: Eukaryota > Metazoa > Arthropoda > Malacostraca > Amphipoda > Talitridae > Platorchestia > Platorchestia sp. MABIK. The sequence continues at coordinate 22,310 of JACJUY010005905.1, forward strand.
AAAACGGAGCAACCAATTTAATGTGTTTAATGAAATTTCCATTGTAATAACATAGGAGAAATTACGCCAAAAAAAAAAATTATGCACTTATAAATTTTATATTCAAGGAGACAACTGGCGTTTTATAATATAGCATTGATTATAAAACTGTGTATCAATCAGTGACATTCGAATTGTATTAACATGAGATAAATTACACATAAATATGTAAAATTTTATTTCTTTATTTAAATATTGAAGGGGACACACTCGGCGTTTCATTATTTAAGGATAGATTTAAAAAGTCATACCGAGTACCGCAAATATTTTCAAATGTTCATTACTCACTGAGGATTGATTGCAGTGACTTGAATTTAGTCTCATTTCAATCTTTTAATCACTCACCTTTATTACTCAAAATAATTTTTAATTAATAGAGATATTTTATAGGAAGTGAATCTCAAAAACGGAGATTGTTAGCTCATTGCTTTGGAGGATGTTTGAAAATGTTCTTAAACTTTTTATTGAAGTGGCAGAAAAAGTGATTAAGAAGTAATAGTCGAAGAATAACATCTATTTTTGTTAATGTAACAATTTCCTATCAAAATTCATAATTGCGTACTTATTCGAACCAAAGACCACTGTGAATGTCTTCAAGACATTATTGTCATCGAACTCTCATTGAATACATGTACAATATCAGCAATGGTACTCTGTTGAATCAATTCTCACAGCCAATTCACTCAGCTAAAATGACTTGTTCATTGAACATCACACCGAATTTCAGATCATTTGCATTTTTTTTTGTTTACACATTACCGTTTTGGATGATGCGCTTATGTAAATCTTACAAGTGAATTGAAGGTGTTTCATCAATATAATTTTTTAAAGTCCGCGGAGAAAAATTGCATCTAGTCAGCTCGGGGTTGAGCTGTGGCCATTCTACTCTATACCTAATTCCTAAGACACACTTTCCAAAAACTTCGGTTAAGTGGTTCCTTACGAGCATGGCTGTGTGGCACGGAGCTCCATCTTGCACCCACGGCATGCTTTGAATCGATTCTCACAAGCAGTTCACTTCTGTGGAATAATTTGTTCATTGAGCATGCCCTGGTATTTTTGGCTGTTCAAGTTCCCATTTCATCATTTCAACTGAAAAAATTACATAACTTAGCACTTAAAATGAGACTAAAGTCACGTTTCTACGATCATCATTTAATAAGTTTTAAATATTTGAAAATTTTGAAACTTTGTAGTGCGAAAATAGGTCTACTTTCTGAAATCAACTTTTTGAAACAAGACTGTAGTCAGAATAACAATGGGATTTTTTTTTGCCATTTTCAGTTAGCAATATTTTTGGCGTCATGCAGTTGTTGAGGAATGTCTTTACCTGCTCAAATGAGGGACTAATGGCTAGGCGAAGAACAGGATTTTCATGGAATTTATGTTGTCATAGCCGTTAAAGCGGCAATAAAAGTCCATCTGTCGGCTCGGCTACACTATGTACTGTTTTTCAAACCAAACTCTTTCAATTTATACCATAATATTTGAACACACAACATCTGGCAACCCTGCAAAGTAACCCTGCCGGATGCTGTTTGCTCAAATCTTACTCAGAACTAGGACAAACTCGAGAGTTTTCTCCAGAAAAATAACCTTAGAGCCAAATGAACAGATGGACTGTCGCTGCCATCTGTACTTTTACGACAACCAGAATTCTTTGCAAGCCTGCCGGAGATCTGGAGGACGGAGCAGAGCGCACGATCATGTGAGGCCCGCGCAGGGCGTGTGTCCTACCGTGGGAATGAATTGATCACGTGCGCTCACCTACAGGATGTGCGGGATCCCCTCTGCTCCTTGCGCTCCACCCGCCTCATCTCTGTTACGAACTGTTCACAAATTTATGGCTAAGTTGTCATAAATTGGTGGTTAAATTGCTTTTTTTAGAAATTATTGAGTTATTTTTTTTAGAAATTGTTTCAATTTTTTTTTAGAAATTGTTGCATGGTTGCCCTTTTGTTTTATAGCATTAATTAATATTCTTTTGTACAAAATTCTCTTGTGCAATAAGAAACCTCACCAGTGGGTGTTTTTGCATGGAGTTTGTGTTGTGATTGTGTTGTAATTGTGTTGTGCTTGTGTTGTGTATTGTGTTCAGTGTGTCGTGTCTTACAAGAGGGTGTGAGTGTGTATGATAGGCTCAGAAACTGGTGTCGAAGAAGGTAAAGGAGAACAGACTTTATTAGAAAGTAAAGGCCAGGCCAGGGTTCTTGAGACGCTCACTTTTGTTTAGCTTAACGATGAGTGAACCTCAGACCTCGGAACATAAATTGCTAAAAGAAGTACATGAAAAAGGTTGTAACGGGTTTTCAAAAATAGGTCTCAAATCTGTGTTCTAAAAGGCAGAGAAAGCGGTCTTCCTAATACCAATGGAGACAGACATCCAGGCTGAGGCGGGATTAAACAAACACCTCCGAAATACTTGCGAAATAATTGGCTCAGACATAGAGGGGAACATACCCACAAGGAAAGTCTTGTGCGTGGTGGGAAAGCCAGTTCGACTTACGAAACCGTCGTGCGTGCCACGGTGAAGCGCGAGTACGTTCGCGATGAAAAGAAGTGTTAAATGACACCGAATACACTGGCCCATAATATTCTCCATTGCTCCAATATGTTGCGCAGGTTTGTTCCTATCATTAAATGCGAGGCTCCAGACAGCAGCGCCGCGGCAGAAAGTTGATGCCTAAGAAGAGCACAATTTCAGTGACTTCCTCGAAATTAGCTGTCCCATTAACTGTGGGAAATATCGATCGCGTAAGTGCCATTGCTTCAGCAACCATCCTGTGACTGTTCTCAACTGACAAGCTTGAGCGACCGCTTGTATTAGATCCTACGAAGAAGGTGAAGACGAAGACTTGCTTGCCAGTCTGCCAAGAGTGTTTGGAAGTTGTTGAAAACGTAGATCCAAATGAGAAACCAAGTTTTTGAACGTTGTGAAATGACATATCGATAAAAATCCAGGACACTGATAGTTACATTATTTAAACGTAACTAAAATGTATCTTTGAAAATATCTTCCCAGAGTTTATTTTTTTCTGAATTCTCAGCATTTAAAAACATTTATTAAAGATCATGGAGGTAGTTTTCATTGCCCAAAATTGGAAAATTACAATTATTTCAAGCACTTTGAGTCCATACGAATGTTGAGTAGAATTAGGTTGCTACAACTCTGTGGAGCACTTTTTTCACTATAATTCTCCATCCTCCTACGTTCGGCTGAACCACGAAACTCGAACAATGTAAGATGAAGAAGTCGAGTCACAGAAATTGCCCCTTAAAATGGATGTGTAACAATAACGTGGAATCGAACAGGCTTTAAACCACGAAAAAGTCTATATAATAATAAAAAACGGTGGTGAGTTCTGGCAAATGCGTCGAAATTATGAACACTCCATATTAATTCGCGAACACACAATCAGGATGCATTTGAACTGTTATGTTAAGCAGGAGATCGAGGACGTAAGCGTATTTTTAAGTAGACACGAAAAAAGAAATTGTGATGAATATTTATACTAGCTGACACTGCACGATACTTTTATACGATTGTGGGAAATGAATCGTATGTGTGACGGAAGTTAGAAATTACAATTTCATGCATGGCTGTTGGGAAAAAAATTTATACGCGAGAAGAGGCGTTAAAATACAATACTCAAGATGGATGGTATATGCTTAAGCCATCTGGCTACATGAAAACATCGCTGTCTCTGTTCCCCACGAAGGCAGAATACTGCTATCCAAATTGTTGATACCTTTAAAGTGCAAAAGAATGCATTTTTTACTCCACACGCGTGCGATAGAACAGGTCTGCCAGTTGTCAGTTGTGATAGTAAAAGTTGTGAAAGCTATGCTGCAAACTGCAGTTGATCCAAATATCAAAAAGTTTACAGCTTGATTTATATCTTCGTATTAAATCATGTTAGTGCAATAAAACAATTCACAAATTAAATTAAATAACAGCGTAGTTAGCTTGAAATAACCTCAATTAGTTCGAAGCCGCTAATTGTTAATAACAGACTGATTTTCAACTAAAAATTTTGACGCTCTTTTGCCCTTGTTAACGCTCATCACTGTCGTACCAGCCGGGTACCCCATAATTCGTGCTAAAAAATACGAGGAACAACGAACGCCGTCTGACATTTGAACGTCAACTTGTCTACCTACATCACGTGTGTAGCGGCCGCTTCTCTTCTGGTTGTGACGTTCTGGTGCTCGGCTGCCCATGTGAGGACATGTTCGTCTTATTAAATCGCGTTATGACTTCATCGAGAGCGTCGGAGGTGTTTCAATGCCGAAGTAGATAATTACGAAACTGGTACAAGACTTTGTAGCTTCAGAAGGGCCAATTATGTTTGCAGAATGTCTGCAGAAGGCAGTAAAAGATTGTGTTGCCAATGGAGTGGCAGCTACGTTCTCAAAACGCGGCGTCTTGGGGAATTATTTCAATCCTTGGCACTTCTGAGTGTCGTACATGTATGCCTGTGTGTCCGTAGTGAGTGACGGGCCCATGTAAGGTACAGGAGTTGTATAATATAAATGTTTTCGTATTGGAATAGTGATATATTTTCTCTTAGAGTATGTTGCATACACTCATGCTGGCATTTTTGAAAATTCAATGATTACTGCTGAAGTACAACAAATTCATTCATTGAGCCTAAGAATTTTAACATTTCCTAGACCTAGAAAATATAAAGGCAACTGTCCAACTATCAGGCTTAAAAAAATTAAAAAGGAAAAATATCTTGTGGGAATCAAAAGGGGGTGAAAATCCTACAAAATATTGTTGAACTCCGTACCTTAACTAAAATTTCTTTCAAGCTTGCTAAACATTGGTCAGAGCGAAGAACGAAGTTCGTGACAATTGAAAAAATCGAGGCCAAAAAATCGATAGTTGAACTTCTCTTAAAATGTTTTGGATTTCGACGTAATTCTGCAAAGACTGGGGTGACAACAATCGTCATGTCAACGATACAAGATTCTAGAACAAAATGACGTGACTTATGTATAAACTTAAATGATTTCTTTCCGAAGTAATTTGAA